>VXBB01016059.1:79199-97857 GCA_013399915.1 Illadopsis cleaveri | reverse complement strand
TGCGTGTGCTGCATGTGCGTGTGTGTGTGAGTGAGTGTGTGTGCGTGTGTGCGTCTCGGGGGGGCGAGGGGCTCCGCCGCAAGAAATAAAAGGACTGGGANAAAAGGAGAGAGAGAAAAGAAAAGGGAAAGAAAAGAGGGGAGGCGAGAGAATAAGGCGGATAAAAGGAGGCCGGGCTGCTTTGCATTGAAGAGCGGGGCGCTATTGAAAGCGCTTGAAAAGCGGCGTTGTCCGGCGCGGGTGCGCCGCGGTATATTAGAGCGGCGCNTTTTTTTTTTTTTTAATAAACTTAGCAGCACTGCTGGGGTGATTAATGAGCGGGGTCTGAGTCTCAGCTGGGCAGCTCCAGCCTTACCCGGCTCAGCTGCACCCCGGAGGCGGCAGAGGGTGGTTGGGTGCCTTTCCAGGCAGCACATTATTAGCTGCATCGTTTTGCTGGGTTTGCCCCTCGTGTATGCACTCTTGGTTTGGTTCAGTTTTATTTCCTGACCGTTTGGAAGCCTTCCTCACGCTGTTTTTTGGGAGCTGGCACTTAAGGTTGTTTTTTGGCATTAATGGCGTTATTTAGTTGGGCTGATTTATAAGCCCTTCTCATGGATGTCTGATAGGGAAAAGCTTGGAGTGGTTGGCTTTGTTGTTTTTTTTTTTTTTTTTTTTATTTGTNTGTTGTTTTTTTTTTTTTTTTTTTAATATTATGCATGTGCTTCTTGAAAGCACACTTAAAATGACTTTTTTCCTATCTTCAGAGTTGTTGTAGACTGTGTTTGGGGAAAAAAGTTAGGTAACTGTCTCTTGTTTCTTTCTTTTTTTTTTTTTAATTTTTGTTTCTTTGTTTTGTTTTGTTTTGTTTTTTTCCTTCGGTTCTTTCTTGGGATTAACAGGTGACTTTAGCGTCGGGACAGTTCGAGTTGGAGATCTTATCCATGCAAAATGTGAATGGTGAACTGCAAAATGGAAATTGCTGCGATGGTACCCGAAACCCAGGAGATAAAAAATGCACCAGAGACGAGTGTGACACCTATTTTAAAGTTTGTCTGAAGGAGTATCAATCGCGGGTCACTGCTGGCGGTCCTTGCAGCTTCGGATCCAAATCCACTCCTGTCATCGGAGGAAATACCTTCAATCTAAAGTACAGCCGGAATAATGAAAAGAACCGGATCGTTATCCCTTTCAGCTTCGCCTGGCCGGTGAGTTGCTTGAGCTGCTCTGGCTCTGGGTGTGTTGGATGGTGCTTGAGGTGTCCTTAGTGAGTTGAACTCTTAACTTCTTGTGCCAGGGGAAGAGGGATCAGGATTTGGGAGGGAGCAGGCATCTTGGCAAGAGCGTCGGGAATCCGCAGCACAGAAATGAGTAAAATGTAGTGGTGTTTTTGTTTTTGTTCCCTGGGGCTCACAATGCACAGCCTGTTAAATTTGAAAGTCAGATGTGCAGTGAGGGGGATCTAAATGGGTCAGGGAAGCAAACCCAGTATCTCTGCACTTTACAGCATGAATAAGTCTCTTGAGACTTAGAAGGTCAGAAGTTCATTTTTTTTCTTTTTTTTTTTTCTTAACCAGTGAAGTCTTGGGCTTAAGCCAGAAGAGCAGTGGGTTAGGGGCTGCAGAGGGATCCCGTGTGAAAAGTGTGTGTCATAGCTGGCCTCCTTCCCCGGAGCGTGTTTGGGAAGGCTTCCTGCTTCTCCCAAGGGGAAATCTCACTGCACTGCTCGGTGTGGATGGGAGCTGCTCTTGCTGTTCTTGGTGAAGTAGTAGCCAGCTTCCCTGGGAAGCTGGCTGTATTTGGAGGTGCTTGTGGACTCCAGAAGCTAAAGATTGAGAAAAGCCTGGCTTTAGCTTTTGGTGCACTTCACTCACTCCTCCCCACAGCACACCTTTTCCTGGCTACCTGCCTCTGCGGTCCAGAGATTCTGGCTTCCCTCTCGTTGAGTGCAAAACTCGGTGGCTCAAGGAGGTGGGGCTTTTTGCCAGGCACTTTTCCAGCGTTGTCCACTCTAGTAAATACTGGTCAGCCCTGTGGAGCAGAGAGATGGAGGATGAGTGACCCCTTCCTTCATCAGTGATCCTGCTTTGTTTTTTGGCTGTGGAAAAAATACTCGGACAGCACTGCTGCTTGTTTCTTCTGGGCTGCTCAGGAGGGTTGAAGCTTTGATGGTCAGCTCTGCAGAGGAGCCCTCAGCTCCCTGCACAGAAAGTGAGGACCGTCTTTCCAAAATGGCCATCAGGCAGGACAGACCCACAGAGGCAGGCTGCAGGGCCACAGGATCTGTGGGCATGGCAGAGTGCAGTGGCCTGGGATGGCAGGAGGGGCACGGTTTTTGTGCCCGGCAATGCTGCATGCAGGCGAGCAAAAACTGGGGGTGACTGATCTGGGGGGCTCCTGTCTGGCTTTTGAGGTGCCTCTCCGGGATGCTGTGGTATGAACGCTGAAAGCTCCCAAATTTCTGCTCCTAAAACTTGTATTTTGAGATCACCTAGGAAACAAAACTGTCCCCCCCCTCCCACCCCTTCTCCAAAGGCGCTGAGCAGACAGTTTCCTACCGACTGCCTTGGGGTATGTTGATGCTCAGCAGTTTTGTAGATCCAGTCATCCTAACCTAGATGCCTAAGGTCATTTTTGGGAGGGGAGGAGGGCCCTGGATGTGTATGCAGGGGAGAGGTGAATCTCATTTCCTATCCTGTGCCACTGTCGATGCTGGTGAGGTGGAAGCATGCCTATACTCTCCAAAACTTGGCCCTTCGTAGTCAGATAAGGACTGGGAGGGCCTGGGCTTCTTCTGGGGGGAGGAAAATCCCTCCCAAAAGCATTCCTTCTGCAGTTGTGGTGTAGACACCCACTTTGTAGTCCTGCCGCCGAGTGCTGCAGGCAGCCATGTGTTCTTGAAGTGTCCTGTGCTGCCTCCTACCTGCCTCCTCTGTCAGTCGGGACTTCGGGAATATCGAGCCCTGAAGAGGCACAGGGGAGAAATTAAGTCTCCGTTTTTAAGGAGATAGTATTACTAAGTACAATAGCAGAGTTAACAAAAGTATTCTCTGTTGGAAGTACAAGTCTGTCCTTTATTTCTTTCTCTTTTCTTTCTCTCTTTTTTTTTTTCCCTAACATGAAATGAGATAAAACTGTTATCAAATATGCCATCAAAGGGATAAAGGGCTTTGTAAAAATCTGAGGTATTTGAAGCTCTGCCAATGGCTGTAGTGCTTGTGTGGCAGATTTTGACTTTTGTCAGAGAAGTCAGGTACATCAAGGATTTTTTTTTTTTTTAAACTAGCTCCCAGTAATCTGAGTGCCTTGAATTTATATGTATGCATACAAAAATGGTGTGAAAACTAAACTTGTTCCTTCTAACAGCCTCTCTCTTCATAGGGTTGGGAAGGGAAGTCTGTGTGTAGAGGGTGGATTTGGGGGGGTGGGGACCCTGGGAGAAGTCTCTTAAGCTTGCCTGCATCTTAGTAAAAGAAATGCTTCTATTGTCCTGCTGAATCTCATTCAGCACTGGAATCCTGGAGCAGCAGCAGCAAAACTCCAGTGCAGCCTTTGAAATGGGTAAAACTCAACAACTTGAGACACTTGGTTCATAAGCCTGGAATTTTGGAATAATCTCTTGCATTTTCCCAGGCAGAAATGCACTTTTTGAGACTCTGATGATAATCTGTGTGCAATTATCAAGCCTGCTTCCCAGCTTTAGCTTCCACAGGACACAGCTTTTATGCTAGCCATTGTGACTTCCAAATGGCATTTGAACAAAAGAATATCTAATGTGGCAAAGCTCTTATTTGTACTAAAATTGTGTACACAAATCATTTCAGGCATTTTCAAAGCTCCACGGATAAAGTAGTAAACTTAATTTAGTCAGCTCTAATCTGATGCTGAAGTTTCAGAACTTAAAAAACTCTTTAGGTGGTTGAATACTGTTGACTTCAGTAAGAGCTTGAGATTAGCATTGCATTAACTCATGTGGCTGATCATGAGAAGTATCTTTGAATACATTCAGCTGAAAATTGTAGTAGAGGTAATAAGAGCTAGACCAAAATGTTGATCATATTGCACTTGAAAATTCATGCTCTTCTCTGAACTGTGTTCTGCTCTCTGAGGGAGGCTTTTCTTGGATGTTCCAGCTTGAGTCTGTAACATTCAAAAGTCTTGTTGCCTTGACTACTTAAAAAAAAAAAAAAATTAAAAAGAAAAAGCCTCTTCCCATGTCAGGCTGCCCCCTTATGCCATTTGTGAAAAATAGTTGTATTGCATTAGAGGCCTTTATTTATCATGCAGCAGAGGAAGGAGGGAGAATGGGGTGCTTTAAAAGTATTGTTAGAGGGAGCTTGCAGTTGTAATGTAGATTTGAAGTGTCAGAGTCTTATTAATAACTTATGGGGCTTGCTCTTGTCAGTTTTGATACGTACCCCTGTGAGTAATGGGTGTGGAGACAGTGGGCCATAAATTAATTTAAGTGATGGGAGGTTTGAGTAAGTTGCTAGGAAACAGGGCAGCAAACCAGCATAAAGGAGCTGGAGTGGATCAGAAGGCTGCCCCTGCAGTAGCTGGTAATTCTTCAATGCATTGAAACAATGGTGATGATGATTAAAAAAAATAAAATGCACCTAGGCTTGCTTCTTGAGACTTTCTTGACAGGCAAGCTTGGCTTTATGAAGCCATATAAAAAAGAATGGAACAAAAGCATTTCCATGTTCCACTTGTCAAAGTCTGTCTGAACAAGTTTTGTTCCAAGGCAGACACATGCTCTTCTCTCACATGAATCAAACCTCTGGCCTTTCTTAAAGAGCCCCAAAGTGTGATGTGTGCAGCACCTTGAGGGAGCTGAGCATCAATTAACTAAGCAAAACTTAACACTAAACTTTGCTTTTATGTAAAGAAAGATCTTTTGGGGGTTTGGCGAGACTGAGTAAGAAGGTCAAACTTGGCAATTCCTTTGGTATGCATAGCTCCAATTTCAAACAGCTTGTTTATCCCGAAATTATGCTCCTTGTAATTATTTCATATTGGGGCCAATTGCACCAACACACCAGGAAACTACTGAGGTGGAAAAAAACCCTCCAGCATCTCAGTGAGTTTAGCATAAAAAACAATTAAAAAGAGTTTTGAACATCTTATTTCAACCTTAAAAATAGTCAACTTAAAAAAATAAAATAGTCAGACCAGCCCCTTTTTCATGACAAATCTTAGTGGTCCTGATTCCTGAAGATGTGAAATATATTTTCTGGATAGGCATTGTTTTCTGTGGCTACAAAGACATAGTAAAAGAACTTTAGTGTTTTTTATGCTTTGTGAACTTTTTCCCTCTCTCTTGACACAAGAGGCGTCCAAAATACTAATCAGCAGCTGATATTAAAGTAACAGCCTTTTCAATCTGAGAAGAAATATCACTACATTCTATTCCTTTTTTTTTATTATTTTAAGCCCAGTATGTCACAGTCACCAGACTAAAATTTGGCTTTTGATTTTGTTTCTTCTCTCCTTCTAGTTGACTTCTTGAAAACTTATAGAAGCAAATGGTAGATATTGTTCAAGCTTTTCTTGAACAATGCATGATAAGTCATCTTGGAGCATGGGATGATCAGAAGAAATTTTTCTAATAACAAAATGCATATTAATCAAAACCATACTCTGTCATTTATTGTTGAATTAATAATGTAAGAATAAATCTTAGCACTCAAAGTGTAATGTTTTGCCTAGGATTACTATTCAAAACAGAACTGGGAGTATTAAGTGACATCTGAAGCATAATTAGCATCACAAGGCTGTTTTTTTCCCAGGACTGGAGAGAAGTGATGCAGCCATTCAGAGGTTTTGGACTTCTTACATGTTTAAAGAGTTTTTTTATGTTCCAGCCAATTCAGAGTTTCATCTTCATGGTATATCCATTTGACTATATTAACATAATATGTCTAAAAATAAATCCTGATCTTGCCTGCTCCTAGAATTTTTGTTCTTGTTAAGATAAAGGCCTGCTCCAGTTTAACTTCAGTGGCAGCTGGATTGGGCCTGGCAGTGAAGCTTGTTCCTAAACTTTCTCAGGCTACACACATCCAGCACTGTCAGCTTGTTTATGCAGCTGGAAGTCAGCATGGCTGAAAATGAACTGCATAAAATCGATGCTTTATGCTTAAAGTTGTAGTTCACTCAGGGAAACATCGCTTCCCGGTGGGCTGGAGGCTGGAGAAGTCAACTGGTTCTGAAGCTGGTGAACTTGGGTCTGAGCTGTTTATTCCAACTTCTCTCCTGATGGAGTTGTGATGCCCTGAAAAGCAAAAGCCTTAAGCTACAGTTCTTAAAAGTAGTTCTCTGTAGATAAGGAGAATTAGTTGTGTAGATAACACCAATGACAGGATTGGATTTGAAAACTGAAACTAAGCTTGCCTCTGAATTTCTCTTGATGAACAGAAGTTTTATGTGTTAATTGACTCAGTTGTAATAATTTAACTGGTAACCCCTGGGTCTTAACACAGGGAAAGATGTCAAAACTAGAAGCTGTTGCATTTGTTTCTTGTTAGTCTGTGGAGCTCATGGTTCTGTGGTCACTATGCTGCAGAGTAAATTACACTCATTATTCTTGTAGTGTTCAGAAGAAACTGCAGAAAAGTGGATAGAAGTGGTTAAAGTGGTTTGTAAATAGTCAAACATCCAGAGTCCTTTACCAGCTCAACCCAGTTCTTAGGCACTTAGGTAAATAAGTAGAAAGGCTTCTTGTTCAGGCTTGCTCCATGTGAACCTGACTGTTTTGCTTGGCTGGCTACTAGGTATTCTGTCTATTAACCTTGCCACCCTTTTGTAACTGGTGCATTTAATTATCAGTGGGATGCTTTAAACAGGTAGGGGGACTGATAAGGGCAGGTAATCAGCTTGTTGGGGAAGGTTGAAAGCAACCATTGACATTTTGGCCTATCTGCTGCTCTTTGACAAGTGGGGCTCCGTGAGAAAATAACTCCGTAACTAGATAAGGTGCTGATTAAAATGCTGCTGTTGTATGAAGCACCCTGGTAGCTGAGATCACTTGAAATCNTTTTTAAGAAGGGGAGGAGGGAAGACCCCAAGTCTCCCCGCTGTGCCCAGTACATTGTCCCGTTAATGCATGCTAGTTTTATGATTGGAATACATTGTAGTCCGGCCACCCAGACAGAGGCATTGACTGCTAATATTAACCAAGAACAATAGTGTGGCCATACTGACTGCAGTGAGGATTACAGAACATAATGGGGCCCATCCAAAAATAATGCTAATACAGGACAAGCAACAGGAAGCAGCAGTAGACTCAGCATTGCTCGGCTCCCAGACAAACCATGGACTTACTTCACACAATGGCAACTTCAGCACATTATGTATTCACAGGATACTCATTATTCCAGCAGGCTTGCCAGATCAGAGATCAGCCTGGTTTACTGGATGCTTAAGCGTATGCATAGTTTGGATAGCGGTACTTTTGTGTCCTTCATCATTTGGCAGGAGGGTGGCCGGGCAAAGGTCTTGACTTCAGCTACTGCCTTCCCTGTGCCAAGGCAGAATGGGGGGCAAGTCTCTCCTGGATGCTGATAATATGATTAAATTCGTTTTCACATCTCCTTTCTGTGGCAGTGCAGAGTTTACTGGCACTTAGAGCAACAAAGGAGCCCCTCAGAATGAAGCCCAAAGGAGCAGCGTGCTGTGTTTTCGTGTGGGCATATTCTGATGAGGCTCTTGGCTGGGCTGCCTGCTCGGGGTTCAGCCGAGCTCTTGGCCATAGGCTTTGAGGTGTGAGAGTGCCACGGCTTGGGCTGTGTTTGTATACACAGAGCTGAGGCAGTAACAGCTTTGTAGGGTGTTGCCTTGTCCTTACGTAGGCTGTCCCAAAGAGGAGCTTCCTGGTGATGTTCCATTTCACACAAGGTTAAGAGGGTTGGGTGGTTTTCCTCCTTTTCCAGAGCACGCTCACATGTCCTCTGGGTGAGGAACCAGTTGCCTTCAACCCCTTTGAAGGATATTCAGTTGTCAAAGTTGACCGACCACGGCACAATGTTGTGATGCATCTGTATGGTGTCACTGTGGAGTGACAGGGTACCCAAGTGGCAGTCCTGGTGATCTTCAGAGGAAGTGGGTTTGTGGCTTGCTTTAACCTTGCTCAGAGATGCCCTCCTCCCTGGCCCTTGGGCACGCTGAAACATGCCTCAGTTTCCCCCTT
Organism: Illadopsis cleaveri; assembly: GCA_013399915.1. NCBI lineage: Eukaryota > Metazoa > Chordata > Aves > Passeriformes > Timaliidae > Illadopsis > Illadopsis cleaveri. The sequence goes on along the minus strand of VXBB01016059.1, from coordinate 89,690 downwards.
CCATATCTCACATCTGGACATCTGGACCCCTTGGCAATGAGCTGTGGGCTGCTGTGCCTGTGTCCTCACCGTCCTCCCTGGATGCAGACAGGGGGTGTGTGAGCACCGTGCTCAAGCTGGTCCTCACAGCTGTGCAGAGCGTGACAAGAAGGTTGCTGGGCTTAACCTGCTCTCCTTGTTTGGCAGAGGAGGAGCAGGCGCAGCGCACTGAATGCAGAACTTCCCACTGCATTTGTCTAGTCATGGTTTCACATGCTCAGCAAAGCTCTTGCCTGCTTTAGCCACAGGCATAGCAGGGAAAGGAGTTTGACGAGTTGCAAGCCCTTTGAAAACGGAGGCAGCGCTTCAGCCAAGGATGTTTTAATCTTGCTCTGGCCCACTGGCTTGCAGAGTGCCTTTAGAAGCTAAAGTACAAAAGCACCTCTTTTGGGTGGATGTCTGGATGAAGGGAGGGAAGAAGCTAATCAAGCAGAGAGCTTTAAACACCTGTTTTCCTGCAGCTGCCAGGATTCATTTAAATAACCAGACAGGAGGTTGCATTGCCCTTTGAGATCCTTAAAAGGGCCAATTTCTGATGGGTTTTGGGTTTTCACAGTCTCTTGAGCTGTACTGTCAATGGATCAAGACACAGTGTCTTGTCATTGAGGAAAACAGCTCTTGCACATTGATGCTTGCTTTGTTTCCTGGAGTATGAACTTGACCATTTCCATCCTCTCCTAGCTTAACTTAGAGAAGTTTTGCTTACATTTGTCCATGCTGCCTTTTAATCCTCTGGGCTGATCTGCAAACTTTAAGGACTTGCTGTTCCTTTCAAGCTGCCTTTCCTCTCAAGCCAGAATTCCTGCCTTCTGGTCTAGCTCAGGTTTACAGTGGCTAATTGGGTGTGACTCTGGAAAGTTCACTGCTGCCTTGTTGCCTAGGACATCGCTTTGATGGAATAAGGTGCATGATGTGGAATTCTTGTGTCTGGATATATATATTTATTCAAAGATGGGCAGAGGTCATCTATGGGCATGGGAAAACTTAAACCTCCACACTGTAAGCAGTCATTCCTGAGATATCTGAATCCTTGATCTATAGAGTGGGGATGATATGCACTTCTAAAAAATCTCAACAGTGCAGCTTTGCACAGAACTGCCTTTTTTGGGGGGGCTGAGCAGATTAGCTAGAGGTATGTGGTAGCTGGATTGTTGAAGGGAGTTTGCTACTGGTGTGAGGCTCTGAGTGTCTGTATGGCTTTTGTTTAAAAGTGTCCTATTTTGAACACAATGTCTTGGGGTTTTTTGGTCTTTTCCCCGTGCTGAGAGGGACAGAGCCAAGCGATCAAACGCCATTCTTCATATCATCCCTTGTCAGGACAGGGACTCTTCATGTAAAATATTCAGAAGGGATGAGAGGGGACAGTTGGAATTGCCAGGGTAGGTCTGTTCCCTCTGCATTTTGTTGCCATTCAGTTCAGCTGAAGCATCTCCTCTCTTTTAAATAAACTCCTGTGTGGTAGTGGAAAGTGGTCACACAAGTATCTAGCAACAGTAGCACTCACAGCTAGGATTCAGCCTTTCCTTTCCTTAAGGGCTAGGTGTGTTGGTAAACAGTCCTGAGAACCAGCAGGGAACTGTTGCTATGAGTTTAGACAAAATATCTTCCAAAACAATTATGCAAGGCCGAAAGGAAAACATCCTTAACTTTATTGGAAGTAGTGCTAGTTGCCATAATTCATTCTCTGTATCATAATATTTTTTGTCAAGCCTGCAGTAACATGTTGAACTTGTGCTGCTTAATGTTGGTAATTAAACCACTGAGGAAGCACCCAAGATAGTGCAATCTGCATCTGTAATATGGCTGGGGAGTTCTATTCTGGTTTTGTTTGTTTGTTTTGGTTCTTTCTATTTTTTTTTTTACCACTGACTTGTGCAAGGACTTCTTAAATCTGCTTTAAGCTGTGTTAGATGATCGAGTTGCATTTTGGTTTATTTGATTTTCAGAGTTTCTTTCAAGTTGTCAGATTTGGTCTAGAATAGAAACAAGTAACATATAGCTTTTCATGAAATATTAACCAAAAATGGTTCAGGCCAGTGGAGCCTCTGCATAGAAGTTTGGGTGCATGTCTTGGCTTGCCCAGCTTTGCTTACTTTTGGAAGCATTTTCCCACACTTATCAGTGAACGGAATGGAATCCTGGTCTGCCTTGAATATGAAACATATTTAGGCTATACAGCAAGCCAGTGTCCATCACAAACTGGGTTTTCATTCAGAGGCTCATGCTGTGTCCAGTCGTGAGAAAGCAGTCTGCTCCAACTCTTGTTCTTTTTTTTTTTTTTTCCTCTCCTTTTTTGTTTTCTGTCCTCTTCAGAAATCTGAGGTCTGCCTTACCCCCGTGCACCTTGTAGCAGCTCACTCTCAGAACTGTATTTTGGTCTGTTACAGAGAGGGTGAGAAGTACTGCAGGCCACAAATGAGCAGCCTGTGACTGAACATGGACGCAATTAAGGAGAAATAAACCTTGCAATGCACAGTTGCTATGGCAAAGCATCAAAACTCTTCACAGAATTTTTATTTGTACTATTATTGTTCTTCTCTCCAGAAAGATGTTACATTTATTGCCTTATCTGTAGTTATTATATTTTTTTACTTTGCAAGTCGTACTTTTTGCTTATTTTTCCTCAAGTTTTTTTCTTTTTTTCCCTTCTGGAGAGGTGTTTTGTTTTGGTTTTTAATCATTGTGTAAGTTTGGATATGGCTGCCTAAATGGCAACTTTGAAAGATACAGCCTGGATAATAATATCTCGGGGTAGAGCTGGAGGAGGAGATGTTTTAATGGGTCTTGTTCTCAAGTTAGGATTGAAGATAAAGGTGGCTTAGATGTAATAGCTGGCGTCTTTCCAGCCCATGGAGTCACTTCAGTCAGTTTATGCTTATGATTATTATTGCTGGAGTGCTACAGAGCTCATTGGCAGCTTGGAGCATCTGTAAAAGTGACAGGGGTGGATAGTTCGGCTTCCCTTTCCCTGCTCTTCCAAAGAGGCTGATCTTAGCCTTTGTTTTACAACGCTTCTCTCTCACCCCACCCCCTTCCCATATCCATCAGTTCTTCCCTCCGTTACCTGATACTTGTGGGAGCTGCGATGGCCCTCATGCAGACAAAGCTTTCAAAGGGGGTGCTGAAAAGCAAAGTCCCTGGAGACTGCGCTGTCAAGGCAGGGCACAGTAATCTTAGCAACACTTCTTGCTTTCAGGATGGCTGGGGGAAGGGACATCAAGACTATTTTTCTGTAACTCAAATTCTTTTGAAGCAGTTATTGAGAGTGGGGGTTTGGTTTGGGGCTTTTTGATGCTGCTGTGCTATCCTGGTGCTTTCTGCCTTCCATGTGCAGTTGTCCCACATGGTTTATTTCGGCTGGAGTGCAGTGTCAAAGGCTGTACTTCCTGGTTAAGTACATAAGATGCTTTAATGATGACAAAGATGAGCTATCCAAGGTGAAAGGTCTTCTAAGTCAGACTGGATAAGGTAGCTTATGGGTTTTCAACAAGATCATGTTTGTCTCAAGCATAATCTTTTACCTATTTCTGTTTTCAATTATCTGCTTTGGGGTGGAGACCAGAATTTTTCTTTTTAATTAAAATTGTTGTCAGCTTCTGTTTTTGTTTTTTTTCCTTAGTCATGTGTGGCTTTGAAACTAACTCTATTTCTCTTTTTCAGCGATCCTACACATTGCTGGTTGAGGCGTGGGATTACAATGATAACTCCACGAGTAAGTATTCCTTCCTCTGGCTTATTTAGTTCTGACACCTGTGGGTCCCAGGCATTGCAAGGCCTCTGGGAGCCTCACCAGCTTGCTGTGAGTTAGAGCAAGAGGAGAGGGAAAAGCTCTGCCCCCCAAACAATTTGGAGCAGTTCTCCAGGCTCTGCAGCAGCCTGCCTGGCTCACATTGCCTGCAGAGGGTGAGTAGCTCGCTCACCTAGGCACCAACAGTGTGATGCCTAAAAATAGATGTGTTAATGCCTTCTTTCTGCTTTGGGAGAGTAAAAGCCAAGGGATTTCTTCAGGTTTCTTTGTTTGGTTTTTTGGTCTTGTTTTGTTTTTTTTAATTAGAAGTAATATTCAGAAGCCTAAGTCTTGTTCCCCTAAGACCTCTCTATAAACTAAATACTTCTCAAAACTGAATGTACTGGTTTAAGAAAAGAAAAACCTTAAAATCTGCACAAGATTTGATATTAATATCCATCTAATGACTGTAGATAAGAAATGGGAGTTATTACAAGCTCTTCCTTGGGAGTTGGATGTCTGGGGGTTTATATGGAGGGGCTGAAAAAATATTTACCAGACACTACCTAGTAGAGCTGGCTGAAAGTCAAGGGTGGGGATCTTTCTCCTGGAATGTCTCTGGTTGGTTTCAGAAGCATTCTGCTAAGCTTTTCCTGTGGCTAGAGGAAGCTGTACAGGGTCTCTTGGCACATGAGCTGTTCTGTTTTTTGCCTACTGTGACTGAAGGAGGTGGGCAAAATCAGCTCTATTTCAACCTAGGGCCTTAAGAGTGTGTGTGGTAAAAGCCACAGGAGAGAGTGTGAATCTGAGCCCATAAAGCTTTTGTTGACACAACAGGCCTTTTCCTTCAGCAAGGAAGCAGCAGCACTGTGGTCCATCTTACAGGAATCTTACAGCAGCTTCTTGCAGTCTGCTTTAGAGTGCCAAGGTGGCAGCCATGCAGGAATGAAATGGGCTTCACACCTCGTGTGGGAAAGGCCTTGTAGAAGTGTGCACAGTACTGTGCTTTTATGTCTTAATTGCTGAGAGTGCACGGCTTGGGAACTTCTCTGTGCAGATCTGCTCCTTATATTTCTTTTTTTAAATGTGCATGGGATGTCCTGTTAATTCTTCATTCCAGAAAAGCAGTTGTCACTTGAGATGAATCATGTGGCCTGTCAGGGATAGCCACAACCAGCCTCATTTGGCACGGTTGGAGTACCTATGATTTCAGACTCTACCCCAGCACAGTAATAGAGCAGTGGCTGGGAGATTTCTTGGATAGACAGTGCTACATGGAGGAGAAGAAAGTAGATGCTGCAGTAACAGTGTTGTATTAAAAATGGAAGATGCCTGAATTCAAAATGAAAGTCCTGTTTATAGTAGGATCTGAGAGTTTTTTCAGACTGGGTCTCTGCCACTTTGACTATTATTAGAGCTCATCTTTTTTCATGAAACAACTTCATTTCCAAAGCTACACAATAAACCCTTTCTTTGCTTTCATGTTCTGGAATTACAATTGTCTTCAGACAAACTTGCCTCGTTTCTCAGCAGTGCATTTGACCAAGTGCAGACATGTTCTTGCATATGTTCCTGATCTGCATTCCTGCTTCAGCTTTGCTGTCACTTATCCATCTGTAGGTCACTTCAGTCACTGCACACAACTTTTCCTTTGTGTGCTGCATGGCTTGACTTAGTCAGCTTCCCCAGAGTTGCAGAGTAAGGCTTGAAGAACGATTTAAGAAAACGATTAGAACTAAACAATTGTCATCGTGTAATGTTAAGAGTGGGGTTTTTTGATGTCCAGGATTTTCTTTTGCCCTAATTGCCACTGAATTGTAAAGACCCTGTGAGAGCTCTCAACAATGAAAGTGGGTTTAGTAGGCCTTATGTGACTTTTCAATAGCTCTGAAAGCATCCTCTGATCAATGCAGTTGTTGGAAGATCCTCAAGTGGATGCTTCCTTCCCCCCTCCACATTCCACTCCTCCTACGTTCACTTTACCACATACTCTCTCTTGTCTCACTTCCAAGAGTGGCTTGCAGTTAAATTATGGCCCTGTTGAAGTTGATGAGAATCGTGCTTTGTTGGAGCCAAGATTCAACTCAAATGGTTTTCTTACTCTTGTCTGGTTGCCATCTTGCTACTGTTGCTTCATAGATACAGCTAATGGGCTGACATTGCATCTCAAACTATGTCAAAGAGCTATTGTAAATTACTGGTATCAGTTGCATGTGAATTCCAGGCGGGCATAGGAGACTTCAGCACAATGTAAACCAAGCCGTGGCTGGAAGTTGTCTGAAACAAAGACTTTCAAAAATAACTCTGCTGTCCTTGGCCACCCAAACTGCTCAGAGAAGTCTGGCCTTTTTCTGTTGTTGTTTTTGCTTCCTCCTGCTGCATAGTTATAATTTCCAGACATTGGAGCACTGAAAGGCAAAGGTGGGCAGTCAAAACAGCTCATTTCCTTGTGTCTAAAACCTTTGATACAGTTGCCCACTGAATAAAAAAGAGAGATTTACAGCTTTGAAGTGTAGCCACAAGAAGTGAATAAAACCAACAGAGTCTCTGACAGTGAAGTGCGGAGCGGAAGCCCGAGATGTACAGAAAGCCTCTCTCTTCCACTTCATCAGTTTCAAATGGGTTAATGCTTCCTCTAACCTTTCTATCAAAGCATGGGGTTCTGAGTCAGATGAAGGCAGTGGAGTTCAGAAGATCCCTTTGTCTCAAGCCTGGCTGACTGCTGCTTTTTATTTACTTAACCATTCTGCTGTGTTGGGATTGCTTCCTATAAAACTGAAACCGTGGCTGGTGAGGGCTAAGAATGGCAGGGTTGTTGCAATGCCTCCCCTGGAGTCTGGGTCAGCACCCTTGTGTAAGTGCACACTGACAGGTGGGAATAGGCAAGGGTGGAGGAGTTCTTGTACAAGAAGGAACATGCCAGAGCTTCATTGTGAAAACTGTGGGTGATGGCTAATGGAAAGGGAGCTTAAACCTGTGAGACTGCACTCGAGTTCAGGTGGATGGGGGTAGCTTTAAAATGTGTATCCAATGGAAAGCATTTTATCTATGATCCAGAGTGAAATTGCAGCTGGGTTTCATCTGAGCACCTGCAAAAAAATGAAGTCCAGTGGACTTAAAAGAGTGCTTCTGTTTGAGTTCAGCCTGTGGTTAAGGTCTCCAAAGAGCTGATGGCTGGAGTGAGAGGTCATAGACATACAGCAAGGACAAGCTTCCTAATGAGCTGGCAGATAGGAGAAGAATGAAAGAGCAGAGGCAAAAGGAAAGATCACTTTTTCAAGGCAACTCCCTTTCTGGTGCCAAGGACTGAAATAGTTGTCAGTGGTATGTTCCCAAGGGGGAACAGGAAAAGACTGGAAAAGCCAGAATGAGTATGGGGGTGGAGGTGGGGGGCTGGTTTGCAAAACTGAATTGAGTGTCATTCTCCTTTTCTTCTGCTGCTTACAGGAGAGGATAAAGTTGTTTTCCTCACAAGGAGCAGGATGTCTTTATGCACACTGGGTGTTTGGGGAAGTGCCTTTGCTTTCCAGCTGTGCTGTGGATGGAGTGTAATCTTGCCAAGTGCAGCAGAGCCATCTCCAGCACACATGAGTGGAACTCTAATTGCCAGACTAGCCCCATTCAAGACGAGCAGATATGCATCTGCTTAAGTACCTCTTAGAATTAGTCAATAATCTTGCTGATGAGATCTAAGAGCCTTACACCTGCACAGCACAGAACATGATATTGCTCTGGATGTACCAGTATGGAAAGGTCCTTAGGCATCCACATTACCTGTGAACGGGATTTAAATTAATAAAGGCCTGCATGCATTTGAAAGTTTGACACATAGTTGTGGAGTTGGGGGCTTAGTGCCAATGAATAATAAAAACTGATTTAAATGGAAAATATTATAGAACCAGAAATACGAGAAGGTGAATAAGAAGTTGTCGCCCTTCATTTCACACTGTAAACACATAATGAAAGCTGTAGTCTTAAGTCACAAATACCCCAAAAAGTGGGCAAGTGCCCACAATGTCTGAGTATTGACACTGTTGTGTGGTTGTGCTGCAAGAGCTTTGACTTCATTCCAAACTGCAGACAAGCAGACAGGAACCTAGTGGTGGATCCATAATGGGTATGAGGCTTGAGAAGTCAGTTGGGAAGTTCTTTTTTGAAGGCTGCAAATCAAAGCTCCTTAGCAATACATTTAAAAGTATCTTAGATTAAAAACTGCCCATATGTCATCTTATGGCTTCAGTAGCAACTTCATTAGTCTTCAGCTCTGCCTTATGTAAAATCCCAGAAGGTCCTTTTGTAGCTGTTGGAAGAACAAGCAGCACATCAGTACATTTTAATTCTTAACACTCAGAGGTGCCAGTACTTCACATGCTGCTAACACATCATTGGCAAACTGCCTTTCTACCTCAAATTCTCCTGTCGCTGGATTATGCTCCCATGTACTCACTGTTGGTTTTGAACTCAGTCTGTGAGGATATTTTGGCTGTTTCACGATAAACTTTCACTCAGCAGTCAAGTGCTGGGTAGCAGCAGGTCGTAAGGCAGTGTCAGATCGTGTAAGTCACAAGACCTGGACTACAAAGTGAAATAGCACAGATATATACAATGTTCCAAGCAAATGTGAAATATTATTATTTCAAGCCATAATTTAGACAGTTGTATGGCTCTGAATGCCAGAAGACTTTTGCTAGAACTAAATGTCAAGTGCAAACCTAAACTTTGAAATGCTCTGTAGAGAGGAAGGGGATCTATAGCACATATATGCAGTAATTTGAGTCTTCTGCTTTGAGCTCTGCTCGTCTTGACCTTGTACTCTCAGCTGCCATGTGAAGACAGGACTTCCATGGTCTTTCTCAGCCAAAATCTGGTGAGATTGCCAATGTCATCTGGATGCTGGAGTTGGTAGTTTTCAATTTAGTGTTTGCACATAAGGAAAAGGCTGCAAACCTTTTGCAGTGCCTGTGTTCAGTCTGTAGACGTGGCTTTTTTAGGCTATTGTAATATGTTCTTTTTGTAAATGCTCCGGCTGAAAGAACAACTAGTGCCATTAATGGAGAAGCAGGGGAAAACCCATTTTGTACCAGTCTGTTGGAGCTGAATTTTCTTTAGTCATGAACTGTATGAATTCTTAGTGGATGCCCTTACACTGCAAAAGGGATAAGTGATTGGCAGGAACTGAACAGTCCCTTTTGATTTCAAGCTTTGTTCAGTTCCATAATGCTGCATGTGTGTTTCAGTTAATGGTTTGTAGCTCCAGGGCAGCCTTATCTGACTGTCTAAAACAGAAAATTAATAAAACCAGCCGGCTGCCTCAGAGAGTCTTGCCTGTGAAGCTGCAGAGCCGTGACGCGGGAGTTAATGACGAGACCTGAAGGAAGTTTCACCTGTGCCATCTCTTGTGCCTCCCAGACCCCGATCGCATTATTGAGAAGGCTTCCCACTCGGGCATGATCAACCCCAGCCGGCAGTGGCAGACCCTGAAGCACAACGCGGGGGCCGCGCACTTCGAGTACCAGATCCGCGTGACCTGCGCCGAGCATTACTACGGCTTCGGCTGCAACAAGTTCTGCCGGCCCAGAGATGACTTCTTCACTCACCACACCTGCGACCAGAACGGCAACAAGACCTGCTTGGAAGGCTGGATGGGACCAGAGTGCAACAAAGGTTTGTGACAAATGCTCAACCTGCAGGCCAGTGGGGCTGGGAGGGACTTGAGGGTGTCGTATCCAGGTTGCATTTGGTGGTGAGATTGTGCAAACGGGGCTAAGGACTGATGGGACAGTGACCAGCTCTTTACACAGAGCACTGGGGGCAGGAGAAGAGTAGTTTCTGCCTTGTGGTAATGTCTTGGAAAGGTCTTGGACTCTCCAGTACTCTTACTGGGCACTTAGCAGATGTGTTCTTTCTCTGATTATCTGCATCTTTGCCCTTGGGAAGAAAACCCAGCCCACTGACTTCAATGGGAGTTCTGCTGCTGACTTCAAAAAGGATTTCCCCTTTGGTGCAGAACTTCAAGACAAGCAGGAAGGAGAGACTTGTTTTAAAGCTGACCTGGCAAGTGTAAAGCTTTGGTGTTTGAAAAGTCCCAGGCTTGTTTGTTCCACCTGAGATCATGTTCAACATGTTTATTAGGGAATGGCTGCTACCCAGGTAACTGGGGAAGGAGAAAGCAGGACTTAGAAACAGATTATCAGCCTGTCTTAATGACTGAGTTTACCTGCAATTTGAATTGTTGCTTATCTTGATATCCTGTCTGTTAAGAGATACAGCCAAAACTTAATCCAGGGTAGTTAAAAGCTGCTTTGAATTAGGTGTAAAGCTAGGGAGAGTGGCCCAGATCACCTGCAAAAGACAGAGAAAGGAAACCTGTAGGCTCCAAGTGACCTGAGCTCTCCAAGGCAAGATGGTTTCTCCCACATAAAAACAGCTCTTTGAACAGCACTAGGAACGATTCTCCTGCAAAGTCAGAGGAACAGATTTCCTATAAAAAGGAAAAGCTGATAGATTTCCTATCCCAGGGAGACACCTACCTTGGTTTTCCTTCCGGTAGACTTGATAGGAGAGACTTGTTAAAACCTTGGATTCAGCAGGATTTCAGTGCTGTTAGAGATTAGAACATTCCCACGAGTGGGAAGCGGGCAGCATGCTGATACTCTTCTTTTTTTGTTGTTTTACCAGCTATTTGTCGTCAGGGATGTAGCCCCAAGCATGGTTCTTGCACAATT
>VXBB01016059.1:0-79163 GCA_013399915.1 Illadopsis cleaveri | reverse complement strand
CACAATTCCAGGAGAGTGCAGGTAAATGCTTCCTATCCCTCCTTGCTTTCCCCCCCCACCCCTCCCCAACTAATTAAACAAGTGATGCTAAACACAATAGGACTGGGGAGGGAGGGCGTTTTGGAAGTTGTGGTTTTGAGCAAGACACATTATTCATGCTGACTTGCCCAGAATAAGGGGGGAGCAGGTTTTTAATGCACTGATAATTTTAAGGAGCTTTTTGGTTTGTGAAATGGTGGCACTGAGGGAGAGGGGGGTATGGGATAAATAGCGTGAATGCTGCCTAATGAGCACTAACTAATTGTTTCTGCATAAATAGTGCAAATGTTTGGTGGCTATGTTTTTTCCAACAGCCTGATTAATAGGCTTTTTCAATTCCGAGCTTGAAGTACAGTGTGGCTTTTCTCTCTTCTTCTCCCTTTCAGTTTCCCCCTTCTTCCCTCCCACCCTCTGGTTTCTTCCATCAGTAGGCAAAAGTCAAGCATTCTTTAGAGTGGGATTAGTTGAATCTCTGGGTTCCTTTCCCATTGTGAGCCTGGCTCCGAGTGCTGAGAGGTTAATGGCTGGGATGAAATCTTGTCAGTGGGCTCTGATGAATGCCGAATTTTGTTGCCGTGCTTTGAAGTCCCTTCTGTCCTGGCAAGGAGACAATGGAAAGCAGATTTTATCCATAACACAACAGTTAAATATCTGGAATGCCTTGAAATACACAGCATGTATTTACAGCACAGGGAAGTCTTGTCCCTTACCCTTAGAGGGGTAGTGGATATTAAATGTGGGCATTTATCAACAGAAAAGTTCCAAGTTGCTGCATGTAACCCTTTATCATTTCTGTTTACAACTGAGAGCTTCTGAGGTTACAAAAATATGGTTATTGTTCCTGTGCAGGAAGGGTTAAACGTGAAGGTTGAGTATTCCTGAATAAGACTCAGAAGCTTGAAAGAATAGAAAGTAATTTTGCTGCCTAACAAGCATATTGGTGGATTCTCTGTTGCTGGAAACCTTTGCATGAAGTGGGCTGCTTGATGAGCTAGAGTTCCAACAGGAACTGAATCTGGAGTGTCTGACAGACTATTCTGTAAGAATTCAGCCTAAATAGCCATAGTGGCTCATGGATTTTCTCTGCTTCTGTAACTCATGCTTCACAACAAAAAAAGTTACCGAAGAACCATCTGAGAGTGAGGTGGGAAGTAACCTCTCATCCTCACAGAGTCATGGCAAAGTGAAAATCCAGCCAGGGGATGGACTGTTGTCACTTGTCCTGTGATTTTAATGTTTAGCAGCACTGACATAAGCTGGTAAACCCCAGAACACCAAATCTAAATCTTCTTTTAATTAAAAAAAAGCCTAACAAGTAGTAGGAAGTATCGGGGGGCCAGATGGTGAGAGGAGCATATCAGTCAGGGCTACCAGTGATTTGTGCTGCTGTCATCAGAATAAACATGCCTTGTAGGGGTTGCTGTCTCCTAGTCAGAACAACAGGCTTTGTTTCCAGTTTTTTTTCTCTTCTCTTTCTCTTTCTAAGTCTGTTGCCTCCCACTCACTGCCCAGACATGCACTAGTGCTCTTATTTACTTAAGGTGCAACTTTCCCACACTTGATTTGCATAGTCTTGAAACAATGCTGTCCTTCTGGTGCTTTCAGATAACTTCTGCTTGCCAAGTTAGACCACTATCTTTAAAGTGAACACAGAAACAAGATTTTATTTTCTTTTAAGTTTTGATGAGTCATATAGCCTGTATGCTACAAATGCAACAGGGTTTAAAAATAACATCCGAGCAGAAACTGCTCTGTGTTCTGGTACAACAGACAACTTGCAAACGTTCTTAAAATACCCTTTTCCCTTTCACTGCCAGTCACTTTCTTTAATGCAGGCCAGCCAACTAAACCATTTTTACTCATGAATCATTACACAAGGAAAGCTAACTTTAAATTTCTCGTGAGAAACTGCTGCATACATATTATTAAACATGAGCTATTACTGTCAATCTTTTTCTGGAATTGATATCCCACTTTTTTTTTTTTTCCCTAAATGCCCATAGCCTTATCCAATTTTGTTTGTTATGTTTTGAAGCTGATGATTGAACTAGTACCTTTGGCTCTAAAGCTCATGAATTATTTTTTTTTTGTCTGTGTGGTGTGGGGTTTTTTAAACTATTTTGCTTTCTTTACACTTGTTCTAAAGAAAACAAAACCCACCACCACTTTGATTTGATGGGAGTAAAATCCTCAGTTTGGATACCTGCTTTTGCAGGTCAGGGCCCTTAGTTTGGCTTGTATGCAAGCTCTCAGGCAAGTTGCTTTGAATGCAATACAAATTAAAAGAGTCTGGTCCTAAATTTTGATCTTTGTGCATTCTCATTATATGCCCTATACAGAAGGATTTTCCAAGAGCTACTTGAGGGAGGTTGTTTTGCCTTATCTGTGTTTTTTTCATGTTCTTTGCACTGACTGGCTTTTTTAAACATACAAACTAATAAGAGTTTCCCATTGACTTTGAAAAGGCTGCTATTGTGATAGCTATTAAAGGAAAAAAAGTTAATTAGGATGCAGTTTGTCACCTGAGATTTTTAGAAGGGAAGTCGGACTTACCACTGGCTGTGTGTGATTATCCATTGGATAGATCCTTCTGGCTTTTTCCCATGAGAAGAAATTGCCAGCAGAAGAATGGCGGGGGGTTTTACAAATAGAAAGCTTAGCTGACTTCTGTAGAGCTGAGGTTTGTTTTCATAATTTAGTGACAGCTTAGTGCATAATTGCTGCTGATCAATTACTCTCAGGACTTGTTAATGAAATACAGTACCTCAAAAAGCCCTTGCTTTTCATTTTCAACTTGTTTTGCTTGTTTCTCTCTATAGATCCACTTTAATTTGAAGGATCATTGGTCTGTCTTGCTAGGGAGAACTAAATGAAAGCCAAAATAAGCTTTCCCTTAAGGGGGCTTCACTTTAAAAAGAGCATCTTTCTTTTAAGTAGAAAATTCAGGTATCTCACTGATGGTGACAATAAAGAATTCAAATAGCAGTAAATTCTTCAGACATTGGTGTTTCTCAGAATTACATATGATTTATGAAGTTATTAGCATAAATCAAACTCAGAAACACACCAACAGCTGATCTTTGAACACGTGTAAAATCCTGCCCTGCTGCTTTCTTCCATCCCTGACTGTGGCCCAGTCCATACTGGCTGTGTGTGTGTCTCTCTATTCAGAATAAGGATGGCTTCTGGTAGAGCAGGGAACTCCTCATGTTTTGCTACTGTCGTGCCAAGGGCTCAGAGTTGGTGGTTATGGTTTTGTTTGTCTTCCTGCAACCCCAGCATGGCTGAAATGCCTGGAACCTTGTATTCATCAGGATCTCTGGATAACTATTGTTTCCACTGACTTTTTCTTGCCCCCCCTCAATTTATAAAGCACCCTGTCAAAGTCCAGAGATTGATTTGTAGTGCACACCCACCCTCTCTGCCACATTTATGAGGCTCCAAAAGAGTATTATTGTGCTGAATGGCCTCATGCTGGTTTTCTCAGAACAGTTATTCTTTTGTCAGGAGGCCGGCTACAGAGACCTTGGCAAAACTACCAAAATGTTTGTTTACAAGAAACCATCAAACAATCCTTGAATAGCTTCTCCCCTCCCCTCATCCTGCCCTTCTCCCCCACTTGCCCAGCCTTTCTTCAAGCCTTGGAGTTGCACACTCCTATCTACACACAGCAATCATGATGGGTTCGGGTTTGTTTCCCTGTTCTGATTTTTTTTTTCCTTTTTTTTTCTCTTTAACTGAAGGTGTCAGTATGGATGGCAAGGCCAGTACTGTGATAAGTGCATTCCACACCCGGGATGTGTCCATGGCACATGCATTGAACCATGGCAGTGCCTCTGTGAAACCAACTGGGGTGGTCAGCTCTGTGACAAAGGTATGCTAATCCCAGAGGGCCGTGTCACCCTTGAATGTCAGCGCTGGCAGACCTTGCACAGGGGGCTCAGCGAGCTCCTGAAACGTGCTGGGAGCGTGCTGGGCCTCAACTGCTTGGCCTTGTCCCCACTGCTCTTCTGGCATGGTTAGCATCTGTGCTTAGCTTGTCCCTGTCCTGTCCCACTCCTGTGTGGGGATGTGTTCTGTAAAGGCTCTGGGATAACAGAACAAAGCACGTGGTGATGTTCCTGTAACTTTCCAGCCTGGCTTTAATGCTCCTCCCCTCTTGCAGATCTGAACTACTGTGGAACCCACCCGCCCTGCTTGAATGGTGGTACCTGCAGCAACACTGGCCCTGACAAATACCAGTGCTCCTGCCCTGAGGGCTACTCAGGACAGAACTGTGAAATTGGTAAGTGTTGGATGCAGCTGCTGAGCTCCACCTGACAGTTAATTCTTGCCAGCTTTTGGTGGCTGGTTTTGGATGCACTTTATGAGATGGAGGAAAACTCAATTTGTAGTGTACCCAGTCAGGGCTGAGTACAAAGATCCAGCCTTTCCTATTCACGCTTTGTCATGAATATTTGGTGTCTCTGAACATCAGCCTTCTGCTCACTGAGGAGGTCAGTCCAAGCCACCCTGTCTGGCTGTGGCTCCAGCAGGTGTGCTGGTGAGGTTAGCATGGAAGGAGACTTTCTGCAAGCCAGGAAATTCCTGGTTCTTGCAGGAGCACAGTGCAGCAAGAGTAATGACGGTGTGTCCAGAGCAGAAGCATGTGGAGGGCGCAGGGGTGGCCTGTGGTGGCACTGCTGTAGCCTCTGCCATGATGTCCTTGTGTCCCTGTGCAGCGGAGCACGCCTGCCTCTCTGACCCTTGTCACAACGGGGGAAGCTGCCTCGAGACATCCACAGGATTTGAATGTGTGTGTGCTCCTGGCTGGGCTGGACCAACCTGCACTGACAGTGAGTTCTTTTCAGTGTTTATTAAAAATGTGCCAGTTTCTTGCTTTTGATCAGTCTGTCTAATCCCTCATAAACTTACAGGGCAGACTACTTAACCTTTCCCAGCCTGAGCATAGCTTCCTGGCAGCCATTTACACACCTGTGCACTCTCTTCCCCTTTGCTTGTACCAAGGTTTTTGTCAACTACCAGGGGAAAGAATAGCCAAAATCATCTTGAAAGCAGCAGAATGCTGGATTTTTGTAGTGTTCTGGCATGTGGTTAAAAATGCTGTTTTGAGAGACTTGCTGGATCCAAATAGAACTTGCACTTGCAAAAAGGCCATAGGGGTAAACTTCTTCCCCAGTGCTTTGAACCCCCTTTTCACATTACTCCTTTCTTTAAAGGAGGCTTTTGTTGAAATCAGAGATAACCTGGAAATTCCAAGTAGAAGTCCTGTTGTTCTTCTGTTCCTCAGGGAAAACCTGAGTAGCAGCAATCATTTATCAGACTTGTCAGTTACTGCCATTGCCACTCTGGTAGTGGAGCTAAGCCTCTCCTTATTCTGCATTACAGATATTGATGATTGTTCTCCAAATCCCTGTGGTCATGGAGGAACTTGCCAAGATCTAGTTGATGGATTTAAGTGTATTTGCCCACCTCAGTGGACTGGCAAAACATGCCAGCTAGGTAAGAACTGCTTTCTCTTCATCCAGTGTTGTTCCAGAGCTGAGAAAGATAAATGCAAAAGGGATCATGGTCCTGCATTACTCACGGTCATGTTTCTGAAGCCTGTGGATGTATTTTGGCACATTGAAGACATTCAGTCTTCAGGACTGATGTCTAGGACAGTGTCCAAGAGTAGTGTGGCTTCCATCACCTTGCTTCTGCATGCTGGCACTTGAAGGAAATAGTTAACCAGGGCCATCCTTCAAACCAAGACTGCCCTGAAGTGGGGAGGGTGTGTGTTGTGCCTTCCAGTCCCGCCCCCACATGTTTCTCCCTTTACCCTGTGAGAAAGTTGCTGTATCTCTTCAACCATGTCAACTCCTCCAGACCCAGAGTTCACAGCTGGGTTCCGAAACGGGGATGATCTCACGGAGAATGAGCTGGCTGCATTCTTTACACAGCACACTCATCCCAATGACCAGGCTGCAGCATTCCTCCTTCAGAATGCTCAGCTGAGATGCGTGTGTGAGGGCGAGTTGCTCTTAATGAGTGGCTGGTAATTGTGAAATAATTAGCGCAGCCTGTATGTTCTAATTGCAAAGAAACTGAAAGAGCCTTCAGAGGCTGATGATGATTGACTTTTGTACGCTCAAGTCACGCTAATCCCTGCTGTACACTGCAAGTTCCTCTTGGCTCTGGAGGAACTGCTGGTCATTGCTGGGGCGTGGGCTTCTCCCTTCCCCCCTGAGTGTTCCCCTTGGTTTTCCAGATGCCAATGAATGTGAGGGCAAGCCCTGTGTCAATGCCAACTCCTGCAGGAACCTGATCGGCAGCTACTACTGTGACTGCATTACTGGCTGGTCTGGCCACAACTGTGATATAAGTAAGTGTCCATACCCCTGGGTTTATTAAAGGCCAGTTCTTTGGGTATATATGCATGTGCCACTGAGTTCTAAACTCAATTTAAACACTGGGCAGAGTCCCAGCAGTTGATGTTTTTAGAAAGGGAGTAGTTGGTGTGGAATGAAAATATACAATTTTATCAAAGTCATTAGCCTGTACCATAGCTATATTCTGATAAAGGGACTAAAACAATGATGTGAAGTTTTACTGCCTCTCCTAGAAGAATCGCAAAAGGTTTCCCACCCATTATAATAACCTTATCTCAAGGAAGGCATGCAGGAAACTTGACAAAAGGTTTATCTAGCTGCAGTTTTAGAGAGACCTGAACTCTCTATCTAGTGTAAATATATTTTTGCCTTCTAACCGTGCTAATTTTATTGCAGATATTAACGACTGTCGTGGACAGTGTCAGAATGGAGGATCCTGTCGGGTAAGCCTTTCTTGTTTGACTTTGGTTTCCCAAAGACTTGGAACAGTAACTAAAACATTTGAGTCTAAGCAGAAATACTTTGGAAAATAGCAATTAGCTGGTACAAATGGTCATTTCTTTAAGTTAGGGGGAGGGCCTGTATCATGCTACAGCATGTTGAGATATGTCTGTAGAACAGTAAGGGCAAAAAAAAAACCCTTCAATAAATTACTCATTTTCACTGCCAGCATCACCAGTGAATAGCCTGGTGGTTGTGCAAGCTACCTACTGGAAATGTAGGCACTTCCCTTCAACCTGTGGATTAATGTATTGTGTCTGGAAATTAAGAATGTAAGCTGGGACTGGGTCTGTGTGTGTTTTTTCCTCTTTAATTTTTTTTTTTGCCTTGATTGGACATATTAAGATGATTTTTTGTTTTACTTATTTCAATTTTTTTTCTTAATAAGAATATATTGAGGGAAGAAAAACCTTAACTCTAAACTTTTTTTTGTTCTTTCCCAGGACTTGGTTAATGGTTATCGGTGTATCTGTTCACCTGGCTATGCAGGAGATCACTGTGAGAAAGACATCAATGAATGTGCAAGTAACCCTTGCATGAATGGGGGTCATTGCCAGGATGAAATCAATGGATTCCAATGTCTGTGTCCCGCTGGTTTCTCAGGAAACCTCTGTCAGGTAAGAAGGCTGGGTGAAAGGCAGGCCCTCAGCCAGGGCTGTTTGTTCCGACGCTCCGGGTCTGAGCACGGAATGCCTTGCATCCAGTGAAGCATAGTATAAAGTTGTACTTGATATCGCTGTCAGTCTGCCAAGAAAGTGCTTGATTAATATATATTGGGGGGGAGGGGTGCAGGGGAAGAAACCAACAAACCCCCAACAGGCTGCAGAGGATTCTCTTTGTTAAGCAGCCTGCAGTGTTTGCATGTCAGGCTTTGTGGAGCTCTGGCTGTTAACTTTGGCAGTTTAATATCGAGAGTTGTCTGCTGAAGTAGTGGCGAGTGGGACTAAACTCTGTGTGCTATGAATGATTCTTTGAGACAGCAGATAAAAAGGTCAGATTCCACAATGTCAGCCTGTCGTGGTGAGGGAAAGCCATGACAAACCTCTTTCACTCAGCTTTCCTTCGCTCTCTTTCCTCCCCTTCCTATTTCCCTTCCCTCTCTGTGCACTGCTTACAGCTGGACATAGACTATTGCGAGCCAAATCCATGCCAGAACGGCGCCCAGTGCTTCAACCTTGCCATGGACTATTTCTGTAACTGCCCTGAGGATTATGAAGGGAAGAACTGCTCCCACCTGAAGGATCACTGCCGCACGACTCCTTGTGAAGGTTTGTGTTGCCTTGCGGGTGAATGGCAATGTCTGGCAATGGTTCCTGTCCCTTCCCTCACTGGAGCCCTAATGCAGCTCCAGCAGGGGAGTCACTGGAGTAGCTCTGGTATAAAGAGGCTGAATTTTGCCTCTGCCCTAGACCTCTCTCCGTGTGAAAAGATGAGTGATATTTGTAAGTATCACCTATTGAAAGCCAGTATTATGTCAATGTGGACAGAAAGGACAGGTAGCAAACAGACTGATGCTTTTATTCCAGGCCATGGATGTGTTCCAGGAATCATCAGATAAGATGCTGTGATTATTTTATGCACAGTTGGCAGAGTCCAATGTTATTTTAAAGCAGCAAACATATTTGCAGTCATATGTTTATGGTTTCACTTGATGATCTTAAAGGTCTTTTCCAACCTAAATGATTCAATGGCACGAGTGTCTTCTAAACATCCACGGCTGGAAGTGCAAATGTTGCTCTTAAGGAATCAGGTTGCATGGGTAATTCTCATGCTGGTCTCTGCTTTTCTGCAGTAATTGACAGCTGCACCGTGGCAGTGGCTTCCAACAGCACACCCGAAGGGGTTCGCTACATCTCTTCCAATGTTTGTGGTCCTCACGGGAAGTGCAAGAGCCAAGCGGGTGGAAAATTCACCTGTGAATGCAACAAGGGATTCACGGGCACCTACTGTCATGAGAGTAAGAGCAAAAAAGAGAATGTGTTTTACTGTCCCCCACTCTTACTGGAAAAAGATTCCATCCTTCCCTCCCAGACCCCTTTAAGGTTTCTTCATTGTAACTCAGTGAACCTTGGAACTGCTGTAAGTTTTCATGTGCCTCTTGGGCGAGGCAGAGTGGAATTTGCTGGGCCTTGGGGAAAGTTCACAGCAATGAACCCTCTGGCCTTGAATTGTATGTTTTTAAAAACCTTATGTATACAAGGTCTGAGGGAGTTAATAGTGAGGTTTAACCTGGATCTTAAGGACTCCTGAATTTTTTTCTTGTTTTTAATAGTGACAGGTTCATCACCTTGTCCAGTTTTTTACCCATTTTTTTCTCTTGCTTATAACCCTTCTTTCCAAAGGGTATTATTAGAAATGGAAGTAGCACCAAACAGTCTGCAATAAAATAATGACTCCTAGTAGCTGTACTTCTAGTTTGACTTTTTCTTCCCCTCTTTTTTTAATCCTCTTCTTTCTTCCCACCTGTTGCAGATATCAATGACTGTGAAAGCAACCCCTGCAAAAATGGTGGCACTTGCATCGATGGCATCAACTCCTACAAATGTATTTGTAGTGATGGATGGGAAGGAACGTATTGTGAAACGAGTAAGTTATCCATCCTTCAGCACACAGAAAGATCTCTTGGGAAAACACTGGGAAGAAATGGCTGGTACTGTCTTTAAGATGACAGTGGCCTATGTCAATAAACTCTGCTTCAAAGACCATGGAGGACCAGATCCTCCCATCAAGTCCCAATCTTTTGTACTGGAACTAAACCCAAGTTACAGAGTTGGACTGGGATTAGAACCTGGCTCTCTGACTGAGTTTCCTGCTCTATCCTTTGGATAACTTCTGGGAGGAAACCCTTTGCATTAGTAGATGCCACTTTATGGCCTGTCTGCACATCATTCTTGCATTCTGTCAATCTCAGAAACAGAAGAGGAGTTGAGTGCTCTGCTCCCTTCCCCTGACTAACAGGGTAGTTTATGTAATAGGCCTTTTCACTGTTTTTTACTGAAACAAGATTACAAACAAAATGAAAACAAACTGGAGGAAACTGGTGAAACAGTCTTCATCCATGTGACAGTGCTTAAAGCTTTAAAATACT
Organism: Illadopsis cleaveri; assembly: GCA_013399915.1. Classification (NCBI taxonomy): domain Eukaryota; kingdom Metazoa; phylum Chordata; class Aves; order Passeriformes; family Timaliidae; genus Illadopsis; species Illadopsis cleaveri. The sequence goes on along the minus strand of VXBB01016059.1, from coordinate 69,164 downwards.
GACTTAAGCATGTAATCCACAATTGAAACACAGGCCAAAATTAGGGATGGGTTATGCTCCTTTCAAGCATTGTGTTTGTCAGTTCTGTAAACACCACTGAGCCTGTTTTCTCTCCTTAACATATCCAGATATTAATGACTGCAGTAAAAACCCTTGCCACAACGGAGGAACGTGCCGAGACTTGGTCAACGACTTCTTCTGTGAATGTAAAAATGGGTGGAAAGGAAAAACTTGCCACTCCCGTAAGTTCAGCTTTTCCAAAACATAACAGACGTGCTCTGATAGGCTGCTTGAGCTTGTTGGCCTAAGAGAGCACCGGCATTAAGGACAGTGTGGGTTTTCCACAGGTGACAGCCAGTGCGATGAGGCGACGTGCAACAACGGGGGGACGTGCTATGATGAAGGGGACACTTTCAAGTGCATGTGTCCTGCGGGATGGGAAGGAGCCACTTGTAACATAGGTAAATACCCTGCATAATCGCCAGGAAGCAGATGCAGCGCTGCAGCTCTGACCTCAGCTGTTCCTCTTGGCTCAGACTTGACAGCTTTCTAACAACTGAGCGGCAAATGTTGTTTGTGTTACAGCGAGGAACAGCAGCTGCCTGCCAAACCCCTGTCACAACGGTGGTACCTGTGTAGTCAGCGGGGACTCCTTCACTTGTGTCTGCAAGGAGGGCTGGGAAGGACCCATGTGTACCCAGAGTAAGTCAGCTCTGCTTGAACTCTTCCCCAGTGTTGCATGATGAGAACATGAGCTCATCCTGTCGCCCTTGGAGTCAAGATTGAAACCAGAAGGGAAAGCTTGTTTGATGTAGGCTTTAGCATCACCTGAATCTTTGTTTTTAATGACTTTGTGTGATAGAGCCTTGACCTGGGCATGAGAAAGTTGCAAATGAGCTAAGTGGAGACAGATGTTGTCTTGTTTTCTCCTGCATTCTTTTTCTACGAGCAGCTCTGTCTGCTTCCACTTTCTCCCCCCACCGTTAGATTCTTTACAAGGATTTCTTCCTGTGTACATGTGTTCCACAATGTAGTTAACAAATTTTGTGGTACAAGCCTGGGATCAATTTAGTAGAGAATTTCAGCATATTTTTGTAAAAGTTGAGCTAAGTATAACTTGGGCATTAGGGCAAGTTTGATCATTCTTTACTGCCAGTAGAGCTGCATTAGCCAAAGTCTGCATGTTTAATGCTGTTTGTCTTTGCTTTGCAGACACAAACGACTGCAGCCCTCATCCTTGGTAAGTTTGCTATGTTTATCCCTTGCTTTCTTTGTTGTTTTAGAATTCTGGGTGCCTTTTATCTGTAGCAGTTTTTCATGTCTGTGATAATGTCTTTTCTCCACAGTTACAACAGTGGCACTTGTGTGGATGGGGAGAACTGGTACCGCTGTGAGTGTGCTCCAGGCTTCGCCGGGCCCGACTGCAGGATCAGTGAGTGTTCTGGTGGCTCTCTGCCCCTGTTCTTGTCTTGCTTGAATCTTGTTGCAAGACAATCGTCTTAATTGAGCTGAGTGGTAGATCAGATGAGTGATAGATGTCCTGTGTCATCTCTGTCTGTACCTGGATCCGTAGCAGATTTGGAGAAGGCAGGAAAATGAAAATGAAAAGAATTTAAACTCATTCAGCTGGAGCTGAAACCTCTTGGTTCAGCCGAGTGGGTAAAATGCCCTTTGGGACAGTCTTCCCTTGTGTTTGTGTGGCCCAGGCTTCTGCTTCAGATGAAAGTGTGCCAGCCAAAAACCTTGTCAATTAATAATCCACCTCCAAGCCCTGAGGTGATGGATGTGCTTCCCTGTAATTTAATAATAATTACAGGTAGGAGGACACTTTTTTTTAATAACAGCCATGGAATAGTAGTCTCACAGCAGCAATAGAGCTGGGAAGGGTTTAACATTGACATCAGTTGAAGAATCTAGTGGGGGACAAAAGTGGAGCACATCAGTGGAGAGGAAGTGTGTCTGTGTAGGAAGGAATGTGTCCTTGCCCTGGAAAGCTCAAGTAGCCACAGGGGTCAGGTTTTGATCTTTGTTAGTGGCACACAGCAGAAACGTCAAAGGACTTTTCTGAGGTTATACTGGTGCTGCAAGCAGGAATCTATGTCCCAGTAGACACTAGAAAATGAACATAAAGCTCCAGTAGGCAAGCTTGTCCTGTGTTTGCTTTTTTCCTGACAAAAGAAAAGGATACTGTGAAGTAACTATTTTGTTTCCTCTCCTTCTCATCATAGATATCAACGAATGTCAGTCCTCGCCCTGTGCCTTTGGAGCCACATGTGTAGATGAAATTAACGGGTACCGTTGCATTTGCCCCCCGGGTCGCAGTGGTCCAGGATGCCAAGAAGGTATTTCAGATCCCAGAGCTGATCTTGTAGCAAGATCTGTATACTTGCATGTTGATGGGTTTGTGGCTCTATGGGGTTGGTTTTGGGACATACTGTCTGTTGTTTTTTAAAGCAAGTATCTTTATTGAAGAAGCAACTTAGTGGGAAGTTTAGATGAACTTAGAAAAGGCATTTGTTTCCTATTTTTAACTTAAAATTCTGTTCAATCTCTCTTCAGTTACAGGAAGGCCTTGCATTACCAGTGTTCGAGTAATGCCAGATGGGACTAAGTGGGATGACGACTGCAATACCTGTCAGTGTCTGAATGGAAAAGTCACCTGCTCTAAGGTACAGCTGTTCTCTGGTTTGGGTTACACCATTTTCTGTCCTCTAACCAGTGGAGTCTCACCAGTATTCATCCTCTCCTAGGTTTGGTGTGGCCCTCGGCCTTGTGTCCTGCATGGCAAAGGCCCCAGTGAGTGCCCTGCTGGCCACGCCTGTGTCCCTGTGCGGGACGACCACTGCTTCACCCACCCGTGTGCTGCCGTGGGGGAATGCTGGCCCTCCAACCAGCAGCCTGTGAGGACCAAATGCAACTCAGATTCCTACTACCAGGACAACTGTGCCAACATCACCTTCACCTTTAACAAAGAAATGATGGCCCCGGTAAGTAACAGCAGCTCGCTGGGCTGTTGCATCATAGCCTCATTCCCAGAGCATGGAATGATGTTTTCTATAGGGAAGAGTGCAGCAAAAGCTGACACTTCCCCATTATCAAAGAAAACAAAAAGCAGAAAAGGATTAATATAGCTTTGCAGCCTAAATGCTTTTGTGACTAGAGAAGAACAAAAGCTAGGTTGGAGGGAATTCCACGTTCTTTTCCCTTGAGAACTCTTACTTCAGGGCAGAAAAAAATCCCAAACAAATCTTATATCTGTGTGTTGGTGTGCATATGTATTTAAGAAAGCCAACATCTTTTTGTATCCTCCAGGGCCTTACCACAGAGCACGTTTGTAGTGAATTGAGGAATCTGAATATTCTGAAGAATGTTTCTGTTGAATATTCCATCTATATTACCTGTGAGCCTTCCCACTTGGCAAATAATGAAATCCATGTTGCTATTGTAAGTATTCCTGGAATATTTTTAAATGTCTTAGTAGTTAATTGTATGGATATGTGTGCAGCATGTGGATTTCATAAAAATCTTAATTCTTGGCTCTGTCAGCACTTCTTGTGGTTTAGTTTCCATCCTGATTCCCTTTAAGAACAGGAGAGGAATTCTGGTTATATGTGTATACCTGAAAGCTGCCATCTGGGGGTAACTGTAGTAGAGGGAGTAAAACATTTCTCTGTTCCACTCTTGCTTTTGGGGGGTTTTTGGTCTTTTTAAGGATGAGGACAAGAATTCTGAGTCGTTAGTTTCTGCCCACAGCAGGCCATTTTGCTTTGTTTCTGTTTTGTTATATATTAAAAGTAGCAAGAGCCTTCGCTGCCTGTGAAGGTTTATAAATAGCAGGTTCCCCTGTGCATCTGATGTGGTGCTTGGTGTTAATTGTGTGCCTCCTCCTGCAGTCTGCAGAAGACATTGGGGAAGATGAAAACCCCATCAAAGACATCACAGATAAGATCATCGACCTCGTCAGTAAGCGCGACGGGAACAACACCCTCATCGCTGCCGTCGCCGAAGTCAGGGTGCAGCGGCGGCCGGCCAAGAACAAAACAGGTGAGCTGCTCCCTGGCCCCCAGCTCCTGAACCTCGCCCTGACTGCAACACCCCTTCCAAGGGGCAGAGGCCTTCCTCACTTTGGAGACTTTTAGCAAGTCCCTGTTCATCAGGAACAATGGGGAAGCTTTGCACTCCAAGTCTTTTTATTTCTAAAAATCCTAAAAAACTTCCCAAAAGTTTGCTAAACCAGTGGCCTAACCTGGCAAAAGGGCTGCTTCCTCTCTGTGCTCCTCATGGAGAAGTAAGGGAAGTAACCAGGCATAAGAACTGAGATTTGTTTTCTCTGAGACATCCCAGCAGGACTAACTCTCTCCTGTCTCTTGCAGATTTCCTGGTGCCCTTGCTGAGCTCGGTGCTGACAGTAGCCTGGATCTGTTGCCTGGTCACCGTGTTTTACTGGTGCATGCGAAAGCGCCGAAAGCAGAGCAGCCACACCCACACGGCCTCTGACGACAACACCACCAACAACGTGAGGGAGCAGCTGAACCAGATCAAAAACCCCATTGAGAAACACGGAGCAAATACTGTCCCCATTAAAGACTACGAAAACAAAAACTCTAAAATCGCCAAAATAAGGACACACAACTCCGAGGTGGAGGAGGACGACATGGACAAGCACCAGCAGAAGGCCCGATTTGCCAAGCAGCCAGCCTACACTTTGGTAGACAGAGATGAAAAGCCCCCCAACAGCACCCCTACAAAACACCCAAACTGGACAAATAAACAGGACAACAGAGACTTGGAAAGTGCACAAAGCCTAAATCGGATGGAGTACATCGTATAGCAGACGGTGGGGTGCTGCCATGCAGGGCCTTTGAGTATCATTATAAAGGCACTCAAGAGCTTGTAGTTCTTAAACTGTTGTGTAATATTTGAGTCTAAGGCTATTATTTACTTAGAATCCCTGTGTTAATTTAAGTTTGGACAAGCTGGCTTACACTGGCAATGATAGTTGCTGTGGTTGGCTGGAATACCAAGTGCTGCATTTCACATCTATGCAAAACTAGTCAAAAGTGCCCTCCTGTAAATTCAGCTGCAGCTGATCCATCACGGAAACGTTCCATAAGGTATTACATAGCCTTATTACTCTTCCTTAGTGTTCATTTTTTTTTTTTTTTCCTGCCAGATGTTCCAGATTTATACAGTTTCTTTAGAATAATACATTTTATTTATATTTATTGAATTTGAGTTTTTTGTATATTGGTTTTATGGTGACGTACAACTAGTTCTGTATTTGAAAGTGCCTTTGCAGCTCGGAACCACAGCAACTATCAAAAATAAGTTTATTATTTATTTTTTTATTGTATTTTTGTTGGGGGCGGGTGGGGGGAACTTGTCAGCAGTTGCTGGTAAATGAAGAATTTAAAGAGGAAAATGTGTCAAAAATAGAAGTTTGTATAGATATGTAAATAATTCTTTTTTTATTAATCACTGTGTATATTTGATTTATTAACTTAATAATCAAGAGCCTTAAAATATCATTCCTTTTTATTTATATGTACGTGTTTAGAGTTGAAGGTTTTTGATAGCATTGTAAGCTCGTGGCTTCTCTATTTTGAATTTATTTTCTTGTTACATGTTGCCTATATGCCAAAACTAAGGTGTTCTAAAATAGTTTATTTTTAATAGGATGGGCTTTCATGCCTTGATGCTGGTTTTTGTACAATGTCAAACGTTTGAAACACCTTCCATAGTATCACTTTAAGACTATTTGTAAGTACTGACTGAGGCAGTTTAGAGAATTAGACTAGAAAATTTTTTTTGCTGCTTTAGACTTGAAAACCGAGTGACAGGCAGATAATCTGCTAAGAAGCAGTTTAAGGGAACAAAACTGAGCTATTACTTTATGTAGATGAAATGTGAGTGGTTGCATGTAATTAAAAATATCAAATTAGTGTGTGAAGTTGGAAACACAGCAATCTTATTTTGTAAATTCTAATTATTTTTTTCTCACCATGAATATGTAATACTGAACCACTTGTAGATTTGACTTTTTTTGTAATCTACTGCATTTAGGGAGTATTCTAATAAGCTAGTTGTTGAATACTTGAACAGTAGAATGTCCAGTAAGATCACTGTGTAGGTTTGCCATAGATTACACTGCCCGCCTTAACAAGTGAGGAAATCAAAGTGCTATTACGATGTTTAAGATCAAAAGGCTTATAAACATAGTCATCTCAGTGGTTAACCATTGAGATCATGAAGATACCTTGTATTGTGATATTAGTGTTATATGAAAATGCATCTTTGATGTGTTGTTCCTGGCAATAAATCTTGAAAAGTAATATTTATTAAATTTTTTGTATGAAAACATGAAAGAGCGTGGAGATTATTGAGCTTGGAGGCACTCCCGGCCAGTCAGTTGTGCAAAAGCAGGGGCAGGTGCTGCTGGAGGTTTCCAGGACCTGCCCCTGCCTTTGGTGGAGTCAGTTTTTTGTTAGATGATTACATGTTCCCCTCTGGCTCCCAGTGGGGCTGAGGAGGTTTGAAAGCAGCATGTCCCTTGTTCTCACTGCCTCTTGGCCAATGTCCCTCGGTGTTCTGAGAGAGAGGATGGTGTGGCTGCACTTGTGCAACGAGTTTACCCTGCACGGGCCAATGAGCTGCCCCCAGATAGGAACCAAATCTAAGTAGCTAGGCAAGATCCAAAGTGCTGACCTGGATGGGAAGGGATCCATAGATGATGCTGATTTCTGATGGGCAAAAAGCGCTTTGTAAAGCATAAAATAAACTCTGAAAGTATTCAACACGATGGCTTTGAATGCTGAACTAATGCTGCCCCTCCCACCTGTGTGCAGGGGCTGGCTGGCTCAGGGTCTGCTCTGGTTTTACCATGTTCTGATGAAGCTGCAAAATTGTTCTGCTAAGGGGCTGCTGCAAAGCTGAAGGAACAATTAACTGTGTAACAAGTTCATTGAAAAATAGTTAAACCAACCTGCTGCAAGGTCAGGCCTTTGCCATCTGTATTTGTTTGTAGTAAATAAACAGATATTTTATATACAGATTGCTGCGATATGAATACACTGAACGCTAACAAAACCTGAGAGTGAGAAATGCTTACTTCTGTACTTTTTTACAGCTGTCAAAAAAAATTTGATAAAATCTAATTAGTGTTATTTTTTTATTTTAAACTCACTTTAGAAGATTTCCATCGTGGCTATTCTGCTTTGGCTGGGTGCTGCTTTTACTCTTCACACTCACACACCACACGGGGCAAGTACTGGAGCCTGTTTAGTTTACTGCCTCCTGAAGGGGAAGTCAACAAGATTAGCTTCAGCTGACCACTTCAATAATTCCTCATCAAACAAATCCCATGAGTATTTATTTCCCTTTGTTCCCTGACTTCTAAACCTGCAATAAAGCAAACACGTCATGTCCAAAAAAGCCATTTAAAGATAATAGAATCTTTCACCTGCCTCCAAAGGGCAAAGCTGGGCTATTCCCTGACTGCTTTCCCACACTTTTAATGTTGAATTAACCATCTTCCTGCTGTCTACTGTACACATGGCTCTCAAATTCAAGGATTAAGTCTCTGAAGGATCAGTGAAAGCAAAACTTGGGTTCCTCAAGCTTCAAAATGTGTCAAAGTCCTGAGCCCAGGGTTCATTTATTCCAGCCTTTCCTGTGCTCCATGTAGAGGTTTTGTTACTGCAGAGCTCCTCGACACACCCCCTGCTTTTCCCCATTTCCCTGTGGATTTTCCTCACTTCGTTACTATCTCACGGTGTTAGAAAATTAGAATCATGCCATCTGTACAGGGCACAGTCATAAAATTCTACACAATTGCCATAATGGTATTTTTAATTAATTCTCCTATCTCAGTGGTAACTCTAAAACTTACACTGGTGACTGTAACACAAGAACAGTCCCCCAAAGCCCAGGTCCACCACCAGGCTGGGGGCTGGTCTATGAAGTGGTTTCTGTTGCCATGAAAATAAAAACGTGAAGTTTAGGGCTTCCCCCTTAGAATACAAGGCACATTTATTTTTGTGGAAATCCTACTTTGCCAGTTCACTACTTTTACTACTCAGGGAAGAGACATTCTCTTTAGTCAGGAGAAGTTTCCCCCTGCTAGTGTAAGTTTGTTCTTTGGATCCTTCTTCATCTAAGAACTGAAAAATGTGTGCTTCCTGAGCTGCCATTTAAGCATACGAGAAATAAAATTGAAATGAAATGAAATGAAATGAAATGAAATGAAATGAAATGAAATGAAAAAACTAAAATAGCTCCCCTTAGCACTCTGAGCTTTGCTCTACCTACAGCTAATTGAACCTGCAGAATCTGGGTTTGGTTCAGCCTGAGCTGAACGCGGCCACATCAAAGCTCTGCACCTTCGCATGGAAAGGGCCCATCTTACGTAGAGGTACCTGGGAAAGGTGCTGATGGTGCAGGTTACATCAACCTTCACACCAATATATTCATGTCACTGGGAATGCCAGCCTTGGGAACAGCTCCTTCTGCATTGCTGACAGGAGCCAAGGGCAGCTGGGAGCCCTGGGACCTGAAGCCCCTCGGGCCAGGGGAACGTGAACCAGGTTGGGGCCCAAACGTGCAACTGCATCTCCAGCCACTTCCTGGTGAAACCATTTTCCCTTGCACAGACACACCTGCTGTTCTCACACCAGCTGACACCTGCACAGCAAGAGTTAATGTTATTAATCAGCTCCCTGCCAAGCTAAAATGTACAAGGTTATGCTCCCTGCTGCTCCTTGAAGACTGCCAGCTTCTGCTCTTTATCTGCCAGGCCTCCAGCTGAATCCAGCCCTGCCTCCCAGCTATCCCAGGTCCAGGGTGCTGCCCTGCCATCTGCAGAGTCACAAGGCAGAGCCTTCATGGTATTTAGGAGTGCCTGCAGAGAAGAGAAGTTCTGACAAGGGAAGTACCAAATTCAGCCTTTTCCTCCCCAGAAGATGGAAGTGATTGCGTAACCTCCCCCTCCCCTTCTAACAGAAGCAAGAATATTTGAGTATATTTAAGAATTTTTTGGCTTCCTCTTTTTTCAGCATTGGCAGCAATGGCCATCGTGGTTACTGTTTGCCAGTGCACAGTGAGTTTGCTAGCAAAGGTCACTGCTTTCTCCCAGTAGAGGGAAAACCCAGTAAAAAAGCTGTGCAAGGATTAACTACAGATTCTGGGGCAGAGGAGGAGGAGAGGAGGAGTGCAGGCTCTGGATGGTTCAGCAGCTGCTTCCCTGGCACTGGGGCAGCAGCAGAGCCATGCAGGATCAGACAGCGTCAGACTGGAGTCCCAGCCCAGATCTGCCAGCGAGCGCCTTCTGTGATGTGCAAATTGTTTCAACCAGTTTCCCTACAGGGTGGAGAAATAAATCTCTATTCCTTTCATTCTAGCACTATGAGATCATATTAATATTAAACAGGGGCATGCCCAGCTCTAGAATAAGAGCTCAAGATACTTTTCTTTAAAGATCTGATGCATAAGTAAAAAAGATAATTATTATGCCAGCAAGGAAGGCAGTTATGGAGCTGGAGTACCAATTCCTACTGCTGTACTAAAAAATTTAACTTGGACAGCATGGGAGAAAATCACTGAAATTCTCCTTTACAAAGGGTGCACTGTCAGCTCTCACAGGAACAGATTCCCAGCTCTGGAATAATTTAGGTGGATAGTAAAGAAGGTAGGACAGTTGTGCCTAATTTCCTGAACAAATTCCAGGTTACAGCTGAAATGTCTTGTGACACTGCATTGCTTCCACAACTTCTAGGATTTCTCAGCATAACACCAAACAAAGAAGTGCCTACCTAAAAATGTCACCTTATTGCCACCATGGAAAGGACAAGGCCATGCACTACCAGGTTGCATTTTAATTATCTGGGGGAACCAGGTGGACAAAAGGACATGTGTGAGTTGAAGAAATAATTTTCTGATCCTTAACCAGTTAGCTTTACCTTGGAAGCAGTGCTCCAGCTGTCAGAATAAGCACTTGCAGCTCCCTCCAGGCTCAGCTGCCGAGCGCTTTGATATCCCTCTGATGAAAGGCTCCGAGCGCGGCCGTTCCCTCAGCCCACATCTTCTCCTTCACCCGGGTTACTGGAAGTGAGTTAATGTTTGTTAAAGGAGAAAAGAGCACAAAGCAAAGGAGTGAGGAGTGCCTTTTATTAAAGCTAATTTCTGAGGCCAACCCACACTTCCCACTGCTGGCAAAAAGGCTCAGAGTTATTGCCTCTGTTTGCTGCAGCCTGTTGGAATACAGAACCTTTCCCTGGGTACCGATATAGCCAAGGAGATAACTACACATAGCACGCAATCAGGGAGAGTCTACACTTCACATCTTTCTTATTCCAACTGCAAACAGAAAAATATTTCCTCCATTTGTTTTTTCTTTAGAAAGAAACCATTTTTCCAGTCAAAAGCCAATGAGATGATGATGTAAACTGCCAATTAAAAATCATCCAATGCAATCCACATACTGAGCAGTGAGAGGAAGTTCACTCTGACCAAAGCAAAGAAACACCTTCAGAAGCTACTTGACACCTCACTTGGCCAAAACCTTCTGTAGGAAGGGAAGTCTCTGTACTCACCTGGCAGGTAACACCAGAACCAGCACAAAGCTTAGTACCCACAAGATCTTGAGATATTTAAAACCTTCCTTCCTTCCTTCCTTCCTAAACCTTGCCCAACACTGGGCAAGGGAGATTTCACACCAACTGCTTCCTCTTTATAAATGATTATGTAAAAGGCTGGTCAAGCTTTTGATATGTGTTTAAAAGTCCACTAAACAAATATTTTTAACTGCTTTGATGTAAAGAATGATGGAAACGATCATCTGCACACGTCAGAAAGTGTTTCGCTAGAAAACAACTGTTACATTATCAGCAAATAGCACAGACCAAATGAACCAGATGATTCATTAAAAATAATAACCCACCAAAGTTGGCTGGTTTAGGATAGAAAATGAACCAAAACTATTGTTTCTGTGCTTCATAGGCAGTCTCAGAAGAGAAGAGAGCCTTAAATATTCATTACTTTTACAGAAAGGTATGCTAATGTTGCTCAGAAGCAATTTGGTAATAGAAAGCCAAGACTTGCAAACTGCTAATTTTACTCCAGCTCAGTTTCCAGTTCCCTTTTTTCCTCCTAAACTTGATTTAGGAAATCAGGTTTGTGGTTCAAGATCATGTCAGACCACACGTCTGCCAGTCCTCTGGGTGCAGGTGGATGTGTGATAAAGGAAAAAATAGAGTCTAAGAAGATGACCCTGGGCTTGAAGTAGACAGAGGAGAGAGACACAGACACAGCCTAGGTGTCTCAGCACCCCCAAAGCACCACCAGGTTTGCAAAAGAGAAGCTGGTATGGAAGTCGAGCTGCACAGATAAAAGAAAGCAGTTTTGAGCAGCAAATCCAGAAAAGACTGAATTCAAAGCCTTTCCTAAATAGCTGCATTTCTGAGAGGATCCAAGACACAACTTTTGATAGTAATGAAGATCAAAAATACACAGCCCCAAAGAGCCTAGAACTTATCAAGACAGTAAGGACAAAAGGAATGATGCCACTGTGGACTTGTGAGAAAGCCCACCTGTCCTTATTCTGACTCTCCAGCCTCTAACACCCTCAATCACCTTACACCTCTCACTGTTGCACAACCACTGCTTTGAAGGAGAGATGTTCCCATCAAAGAGATGAAAACAGCATTTTTAGTAACATAACAAAATATCCTAAAGGAAAATTCAAGTGTTCTTAGCTGCACAGACAATGGTTCAATCTACCTAAGCCCCCTCTAAATGTATGACCTTCATTTGAAAGGCTGCAGGTAGGTATGTTACTCAGCTAAGATTAAAACTAAATTGTAATTATAAGGTTTATATATATATACACATAATAACAGTATGGGATGATTAAACTGTATGTGGTTACCCTCTGGTTTCTGATACTTGAATTATCTATGCTAAGACTTTAATATAAACTATCAAATTATTCTAGCTACTCTCATTTTTCTGATAAGTGCTTAATTAATATACCTATACCTCTTCCAAATCCATCAAAAAGGTGCTTTTTACTCCCTTCCTGGCCCAGTATCTCCAGTGCATAAAAAAGACAACAGTGAACATACCTCAGGCTCTTCTTCCTCCAAACCAGGTTCTTTTGCAGCCTTGATTTTGCTGGTACTGGGAAAGACCTTTCAGCAGAGCCTGGAGCTGGGTAAGGATTTGCAACCTGACTGCAAAGCACTGAGAAACATCACCCAAACAGCTGAAAGAAAAAAGAGAACACGTCCTCCAGACACGTGCAGAATCTTCTTCATTTGCAGGAAGAGCAGAAATCATTTCCAGCAGGAGGAAGCTGTACCATCAGCAGTGCCTTGCTGTCAGCTGCAGATCTGCTAACCCTCATCAGGACCTGGGTTACACCACCAGCTCTAATGCTCCTGGATGTGAATCATCTCCTTAACTGCAATGAGGAGATCCACAGCCCTAAGTAATGTCACTGAGATTTTTCTAAATTACTTCACATAAAATCATAGAGCACAGAATGTGCTGAGCTGGAAGGGACTCACAAGGATCATCAAAACCAAGCTCCTGGCCCTGCACAGGACACCCCAACAATCCCACCATGTGCCTAAGAGCATTGTGGAAATGCTTCTTGAGCTCTGCTAGGCTTGGTGCAGTGACCACTTCCCTGGGGAGCCTGTTCAATACCCAACCATGTTCTGGGTGAAAACCTATTCCTGATATCCAACCTAAACCTGCCCTGACACAACTTCAGGCCATTCCCTTGGATCCTGTCACTGGCTCCCAGAGGAAGTTGCAGCTGCACTGAGGTCTCCCCTCAGTCTCCTCCATGCTGAACAGACCCAGTGCCCTCAGCCACTCCTCACACAGCTTCCCCTCAAGGCCCTTCACCATCCTCCTGCACCCCTCTGGATGTTCTCTAATACTTTTATATCTTTTTTAAATTCTAATGCCCAAAACTGTCCCCAGCCCTTGAGGAGAGGCTGGCCCAGGTGAGAGCAGAATGGGACAATCCCCTCCTGTGCTGGGCTGGCCATGCTGCATGCCAAGGACATGGATGGCCCTCCTGACTCAGTGTCTGTGCTCACACTGATCTTAAGAATGATGAAAGAAAATGGCTTTTAAATTTATTTTACACATTTAAAAAAGATAGGCATGAAATATAAAAGTACATTTCCTTAGCTCATTAGCATTTAAATTTGACAAGCAGGATGAACAAGCACTGTGAAATTAAAATTTATCTTAAAATAAGATTTTACTCTGGTATTACTACCACATGAAAACCAGCGTGTTGCCCTTGCACACAAGCAAGGCCTGATTTTGAAACACATATCCATGAAGATGTGAATACATGTTTACATATGAACTTCACCCAAGAACAATGTTTGCACATCCAGGTGTAAATATATAAATCTAAATATATAAAAACAACCTTCATTTTTCCCCGAGACTGAATGCATGATGACTTGTACCCACAACATGGGCTAGAATTAAAAAAATTAAAACTACACAAGCAGAAACTAGAGTTATTTTGAAACTTCTCTGAAAAAGTGGGCCTCAATTCATTAGCTATTAATCCTGGTTAAAGAGTTATTTGAAATAAACTTACTTTGCTTTATTGTTGTAAAGATCATGTGAGTAAACCACAAACTTTCAAATAGAAAGGGTTAAATTTTACTAAAATAAACTACAGCTCAGAAACAAGCAAGACACCAAATAACTGCAGCTGCCAACAGATCACACAATGGGTTTTAACTTTGCTGTCACCAGCTGATATGACTTTTTAATAGCACTGAATATGTATAAATCTAAAATTTTGCTTAGTAAATATTATTTTATAAGAGATTTTTCTTTCTATAGGTATGATGCTGACTTGTGCAATAACAATGCCTAATTCCTAAAGACTTAAAAGGATTACCTTTATTACAGTGCCAAACAACCAAGATCCTTAGTTAACTAAATTTTCTTAAAATGTGTTCTCTAATTTTAATTTTGTATTTTTCTTATTTTCCATCATTTTGAATTGCTTCCTACTCTTGGCTTACACACAGCCTTGGCTGACCACCCATGCTATCAAGGCAGTATTTCAGATTTTGACTTTTTAAGCCTTCGCAGTTTTAACTTCCCGAGACCATTTTCCACTTCTTTTTTTCTCTTTTGGGAAAGCTTCTCTGAAGACACAGGGTGCAGTTCTAGACATGATGTTGGCACTGCAGGCAGCTCTTCAGTGGCTGTGCTTGGTTCATTTTGGCTTGTCTGCACTCCACTGTTGCTCACAAAAGGAGGCCAGGAGGGGTTTTTTCTCAAAGTCAATGATTTCTTGTCAACCACAGTCTTTGTCATGTCTTGCTTTGAAAACAACTTGGGATTAGGGGATGTCTTCTCCAGGAATGGACCCAAACAATTATCATCACACTTACTAATTTCTGTATTCATAGAAGTTAAAGGAGCCCCTTCAGAGGATTTGTTTGTGAAATCCTCCAACTTTTCCTCTGAAGCACAGGTCTTCAGCTGAGCCCGTGTTTTGGTCACTCTCTGCCTTTGTTTTGGAGCCGGCAGTGCTGACTCAGAGCTGCAAGCAGAGTTCTCACTTAGAAGACTCGCCTCCAACCACTCCAGAGAGTGAGGTTTTTGCTGGCTGTGAACATCATCTGGCTGTCTCCTATTAACAGCATTTCTCTGCCCTAATACAGGAAGCTCCAAGCTGCTCTCAGCTGTGTTTGTGCAGTCCTTCAGCAGGCCTGGACTCCTCCGTTTCACATCAGACCGAGCACCGAGAGAAGCCTGACGGTCATTCTTCCTGTTCTCTGTCTGCAAGTCTGCTGAGCCAAGATACACTTTCCTGGAGTCCTTGCTGATTTGAGGTTTGCTTGCACTACTTCTCCTTGGTTTTCTCCTCTTCGCACTGCAATAAAAAGGAATTTTGTTTTTTCAATTAAAAAAGAACCTTCACTGACTCCATTTACTGTTTTTCCAACACTGAAACACCACTTGGGCCACCCTCTTTTTGAACATGGAAAAAATCCCTGTATATCATCTTGACAAGCAGCAATGTTTGTCTAGTGTGGATAATATCAAGTGTTATCCATCTGACTTTCCACTGTGCTAGGGGAGAACCTTATTTATTAATGACTAAGCCACGAAGGAGTGAGTTCACACTCTTTTCCAAGAGGCAGAACTCGATTCATTACAGATGTTAAAGGTCAACAGAGCAGAAGTATATTGAATTCCTTTCTGAACCGGCTAGATAAAATAGCATTTCCTAAGTGCCTAAATGATTGCAAACCATTCCCATACATCCACATGCATAATGCATATCTACAGGACAGAGGGGGCAGGCAGGGAAAAGCAGTGAGTGCATCTCTGTGTGAGAGCTCCTAATCTCTATTTTAGAATGTTCCTCTGGAATTTTTCCCAGGACATTTCAAAGCACTGCTTTAAAGTTAACCACTACTCATCTAGTATCAAGCCCATTCATCTGGCAAGGACTTAGGTAATGCAAGTAGATGATATTCTAAAAGGAATTACACAGGAAAATGGGATCACAAGGGACCTGGAGTGTCAGTACAGAAACACTCCTCAGCAGTGCATTACCTATGGATCTGGAATTCACACAGCACATAAGGTGAACTTTATGCCCAAGTCCTGAAGCTGCATTTTGAGTCTAAACATGCTGCTAGAGATGGCCCAAGCTGGGAACACTTTTTGCTGCCCCACTGCTGCTGAGCAGTTCCCAGGACAGCGCATCTAACTCTTCTCAAAGAGGGCTCCTCCAAAACAGGTAGAGCTGGCATACCTCCAAAGCTAATTTCACTTCTAAAGACAACACAGATGAGACAACAGTGGTAAAAAGAAAAGTTGCCAGGGTTCACAGCAAATCCCTGATTTCACAGCTGATTTGGGGCTGCTGGCAGCTTGCACAAGTTGGGATGGAGTCCTGGTACCCACATGGAGCAGTGACAAGTTCAGCTGATCAGCTCACCCTCCCCATCCCCTCCACCAGGGATACTCTTTGACTATTGATCCAGATTCTCAAAATGAACAAAAAAATATATTTGTGAAGTGTTTTTCACCCGAATCAAGCATCACATATTTATTTTGGCTCAGATCTTCATTCAAGGAAAAACAGCCTGTTTTGACTCTGCCTAGTGCAATGTGTGATATCTATGTGGGTTGTAATAGCTTTCTCCATGCTGTAAAAAACAACAACAATCATTTTCTTATCCCCACTACAGTAGTAATCTTCCAGTAATTTAGAACAATCTTCTGTAACGGAGTTTATATCATTTAAAGTTTTATTACATAAGCTAGATTCTACCAAACCAATTTTTACTAATTATAAATTCAAAAGCTTAGAAAGAAAGTGGCATACATTTTTCTGAGGATGTCTTGCTTTATTTGTTCACTCAGACTAATCTTAGGCTTCTTGTTCTCAGCAGATTCAGTAAAATATTCAGACGTCCCATTGGAAAGTTCTTCTCTCTGCTCCAAAAGAAAATACAGGTTTAAAACATGACACATCAAGCTATGATTATTCAACAGAAAGCTCCATTTCTAATACTAAGATTTACAGCTGTTCTTTATTATTTTGATCTGAGCAGTCTAAAACAAACAATTATTTTTAATCTTTTAATATTTGGGAGTCTAGTCAGTTCCCTCCCCTTGACTCCCCAGCAATGTATTTCGTATGCTAAAATACACCACAAACAAACAAGACTGCAATGTAAAGGATGTAGCTTTCCAAACCATCTGAGGAAACTGTTGGCAAATATTTGACATCTTTGTGGCTCAAACTGTGACAAATGCCAGGAATCTCTCTTGCAGACAGGAGCATGCTTGTCAGTTTTTTTTCTGAAGAGACTGACTGGCGCAGTGGTCTATACACTTATTCTCAGAGGAATTCCCATAATTTTCCATACTTACAAAAAAAACATACACAGTGTTATTTGCTCATTGAACAAGGCAAGGGTTAAAACTTTTAATTCTAACATTTCAACGCTCGAAGCTTGTAGTGGTTGGCTACTACAGGACAACAGGGGAATTCTTTCTGGTCTCAGCTAACAGCAGCACCATCCTTTTATATAATACGAGGTTGGGGCGAGCGGGAGGGAAGGAAAATGCTCTTTTTCTTCAAGCTGTGAGCACTTCCTTTCACAATGAAACAATCTCAATTAGAGAAGGGCCAGTTGCTGATTTCACCATTAACTACTGCATGCTCCAAAAAAGAATTATCTCTGAGGCTACAGAGGAGAGGAAAAAGAAGTGGTGAAGTCAAGAAGAGAAGAGGCTTTGTGCATCTCTTTGTCTTTGAGAGCACTTTTCTCCCTCAGCCTCTGTGATGCAGCCTTTGACAGGGGCTCCCCAAGTGCAGGGAGTGCTGCTGTAGCCCACTCCTTGGTGAAATGAGGGCACTGGAACCAGGTAGTGTGGAAGAACTGAGGGACACAGAAAAAATCAGCAGAAGCACAAGGCCAAAGCCTGTACATGACCCCTGCCTGGAACATCCCTCGGGAACCTGTCACTTAGGGGAGATTAGGCCCTGCCCATTTTTATTTCTGTTTTAAAGGAGGGGGTGGGGGGGACCTCCATGCTCTTTCCAGAAGAAATAGCCAGTGAAAACAGCTTCCTGTTTTGCAAGCAGAAGGAGCGTAGCCAGGCAAAGAAGTAAAGCCATTTTGGCACTTAAAAAAACTACAGCTGTTCTGAGCCTTCCTTTCAGAGACAAGTTACACAAATGTGTGCATTGAGCGATGCATGAAGTTCTGGTCACTCATGGTGCAATGAGTGTGTTTACAGCAGGCAGAAAACACACGGAGCATACATGCAAGGTGATCCCAACCTCAGAAATCAAGCTTAACTTGTTTAATCTGAGGGATTAATTGCTGCTTCTATTCTTGCTGGAGGTATTTTCCCCTACTTTGACTAAATATATTTTCATTCTTTGTAAACTATTAAAGACAGAAATACTATTAAGATACTTAAGCGTTCTGCTAATTTTAAGAGAAGGCAGAGACTGCAAAGTCTGTAGAAACTATTTTGATTTCCAGTAACAGTCACACAACTTGGAGGCTGAAGGGTCTTGCACAATCATCCTGCATCAAAGCAGCTGGAGAGTGCTTGTACTTGGCCAGAGAGCCAGAGCCCATCTGAGTTCCTGCTGGGTGGAAACGGGTAAGGTCAATTCTGTTAAATCTTCAATCCCCAATGCACCGACCAGGCCAGGATCAGCAGCCCACTAAGGCAGCTCTAGTCACTGTGGTAAGCAATGCATGGAAAGGAGCCCTTGGTACAAACTCCAGGGGAGGACTGGGGATAGTTCCTGTCCCCATGTACTCCCTACTGCAGCTCTAACTTGCATCTGATTCTGGGGCCTGCAGGACTGGGATGGTCCCACCAGGCTGTGAGGAGCAGACCCTGCAGAGAGGCAAGCATGATGAAGTCAAGGCACTTGTGACTTGAGTCAGGCTGGAGCGAATGCCCCCAAGTTTCAGGACTAACACATTCCCTCACTGCACTGTCATCACCCTTTTGTTTCGCTTTAAATAACTTATCACACAAAGCAGTGACAGAAAGGGTTAAGGCATCAAAAAAAGTAAAAAATCTAAATGATTTATATGTGAAACACTTCTGAACATGCCCTCTAAGTACAGTAGATTTTCCCCTCGGAACCACACCCTGTAAGTGCTGTATTTTGAGAGCTGAACAATTAACATAAGGCATATGAGTCAGGCTTTGAAAGACTCTGTGGGAACCAGAGAGCCTTTTGCTATTAGTAGTGATGTAAACTCCCTAAGGCTGGAATAAGTCCACAATAGAAGGCAGAGAGAGTCATAAATAACAACAGCGGGTACTCCATATACTACTAAGAAACACAGCCATTATTGGTGATACTTCCTTTATTTTCTTTATTAGACTTAATAATTTTAGTTAATTAAAAACAAAAAAAAAAAATAAAACACACTGTCTGTTTTGGGAATACTATTTATTTCCTATGGGAACTTCAGGACTTGTTAAAGAAAGAAAAAAAGCTAATCTGCTCTCATCCTGTCTAGTAATCCCAGATTCCTTTTAGGCAGTGAAATAATTAAAGAAAAATATTCCAGGCATAAAAGGGAGGACAGCAGAAGCAGACATCATATAAACAATGACACCATGACAGAGAAAAACGTCAAAGCACCGCCAGACTTGCGACTCGACTCTGAAAGAGCTGCAGGGAGTGGGATTGCTGCTAACAAATTAAAACCACATTTCTTGGCAAATTGTTAAAGACAGACATATTTACATTTGTATAGAGACTGGGTGGGCACAAAAGATTAAAATGCTTCTCTAGCCCTTGAACTGCCAAGTTCTATTAGAAATATGTGCTCTTAAAATCCCAGGCCAAGCTCAGTCCTTTTTGTCACTAAAAATGCAGAGAAGGGCCTGCAGAAGTGAAGCTTAGAAAGTCTTACCAGCCAACCTGCTCATGACACTGGCCTCCCCAAACCTTCTTTTAAGATCCTTAACACTTATCCAAAGAGATGTCTGGGGGAAGAAAAACCTCTATCAAAACCTACAGAGGCACAATGTTAGGCACAGAATATACTTCCTGTAAGGTTTATCAAATTGAAGATTTGGGGTTTTTTGCTATCTTACTCCACTTAGTACTCACTCAAGCTGAAAAAGAAACCCTCAAAACTGTAAAAGCAACAGTCACTGCCATCTCCATCTCTGTCCAGGACAGCTGAATTCAGCAGTACAGCATTAAGTATCTGTTAAAGAACTACCCATGGTTGGGCACCTGTGAGGAACCCTTACAACTCATTGCCCTGAAGCAGAGTGAAAACTTTAGCCTTTCCAGCATGACAATATACTCATACAAATACTCTTTTCTTTTTTACTTCCAGTCTAATACTGGGTTGAAAGAAAATTTTCAAAGTGAACGCTGCTGCCCCCCTTTCCTGTCTCTCTGGTGTCATGTTTTCTAGTTGTCTCTTACTATTCTCAGTGCCACAAGCTTATGTACCAATAAAGTAAGACTAAGAGATAATTAAATTTCATGTCTGGTTCCCAGCCCCATAATAAAAAATACACTGTTTTTAAAATGCATTTATCAATGTGGCTCATCAAAAATACTTAATAGAATACATCAACGGGTTCAAGAACTCAATTTTTGTACCATGGTGGCAAATGTGAGGGGACTATGAAGATAATAATATAGGCAAAGCTATGAAACCGAAGTATTATCCCAGGCATATACAATAAAACTAAAATTAGTGATAAGAGTAAGACAGAAACACTTATTTAGGGGAACTTTATGTAAGCTTGCAATTGCATGATTTCTCTTAGTGTCATTCTAAGCTGTATCATGAGCTCAACCACCAAAGATAACCTTTAGGTTTCAGAGGTGTCCTAACAGATGACTGACAGATCAGAGAGGTCAGACAGGACTCCTTCCAATCTGATAAACAAAAAGGGCTCCTTAAAGCAAGTGAGGAGGCTTGTGAGGGAAGGATGAATCAGATATTACAATCTAACTGATAAAAAAGTGACAGAGACAGGACTTTGGGTCTCGTCTCCTGCCCTCTCCCAACCCACATGAAGGAAAAGCTTCCCACAGTTTCAAGATGCAAATTTTTTTTGCATTTCCAATGTAGTGATGCATCAGTCCTGGCAGTTCTACTTATGAACTCCAACCACATCATAAAACATTTGCAGAAGTTTTCCAAGTACAGAAATGGATATTATTCTCAACCTGAAATACAGCTCCTTGATCGGATTTGTGGAATATTGCTCCACATTTTAAAGTTGACTGTCCTGCTCTAAAAGTCAGTAAATTCCAGTAAAAACCATTAAGGATCATTCCACGTTACATTGGACTACTGGTGTTGCCTTTGAAATAGGAATTTTTAAGGAATGCTGGTGGTTTTCAGAAACACTCCAATTTCAATCTTGAAAAGAATGTAACAACCAGAGCAAACTGCATGTGTCCAGGAGGAGCAGAACTGTTCAACCTTCCCACGACCTAGCACAGAAAACAAAATCAAACTCCTGGATCAGTACAGTGTTCATCATCTACCACCAAAATTCCTGGGAATTTGACACCATGGATCTTCAGTTTTGCTCATCAGGAGACCCTATGGGCTGTACTATTTAGTCCAAACATTGGCCCAACCTATTACAAGCCCCCGTGACACACATTCCACTTTCTCAAAACACAAGGTGTGAACCCAAGTTTCTCACTCAATACATAAGTCCTGGCAATTACAAACATTCCAAAGGTCCCCCAGGCATCACCAGATTAGCTTAAAGCATATGACTTCTATGAGGAAAATGCCTTCTTCCTTTTGAAGTATTTGGTTCAGATTTTAACTGCATTTCACATATAGGAGGAATCCCAGACTGTTCTGAGTGTAAGAAATTCAGAGTTCTCTAGACTTGCATTTGAACACCACTAAAGAAGAGAAAATAGAATAGAATAGAATAGAATAGAATAGAATAGAATAGAATAGAATAGAATAGAATAGAATAGAATAGAATAGAATAGAATAGAATAGAATAGAATAGAATAGAATAGAATAGAATAGAATAGAATAGAATAGAATAGAATAGAATAGAATAGAATAGAATAGAATAGAATAGAATAGAATAGAATAGAATAGAATAGAATAGAATAGAATAGAATAGAATAGAATAGAATAGAATAGAATAGAATAGAATAGAATAGAATAGAATAGAATAGAATAGAATAGAATAGAATAGAATAGAATAGAATAGAATAGAATAGAATAGAATAGAATAGAATAGAATAGAATAGAATAGAATAGAATAGAATAGAATAGAATAGAATAGAATAGAATAGAATAGAATAGAATAGAATAGAATAGAATAGAATAGAATAGAATAGAATAGAATAGAATAGAATAGAATAGAATAGAATAGAATAGAATAGAATAGAATAGAATAGAATAGAATAGAATAGAATAGAATAGAATAGAATAGAATAGAATAGAATAGAATAGAATAGAATAGAATAGAATCTCTGCTGTAAATGGCAGAGAACAAATGAAATGTGATTCTTCTTACAAGTCAGAGCTGCAGGGGAGCCTTTTTATAAATTCAGACCTATGTGTAACACAGAGAGCAAATACCCCATCACACTTTCTAAAAGCACAGAAGTGTTCCCAAAACAACTGATTTATTTACATACTGAGCAGCACGTGACACAGGCTGTGTGCATTTGCTTGAAGGCAAGAACTGCTAAAATTAATGTTAAGTAATTGAGCTATTAATCATTTTGATTTTATATACTGATGCTACAAGACTCAGATTCTATCTTCAGAGAAAGTGTCCACTGATAAGAAATGGAGTAGACAACAGCTTTTCAGCCAAAATAACTTCTCTCAATGACACTTAAGAAAAATCTGCAGCATATTAACAGTGAATTTTTACCTTTTTAAAGGAAACCATGCATCTTCAGCCAGCCATTTCCATCAACTTTAGGTTCCTGACTCCAGTAATTGTGAAAGAGGACATGCAAGCAAGACGCACACTTCATACTTGAAAGAGATTTTTATAAATTAATAGAATAGCAATTTTATGTGGCAGTTGACCCCTTTCTCCAGCTTACAGATCAAGAGAGAATATCTGAGACAGGCCCTCCTGTAATCCTGTACTACAGCTTTTCACAGCTGGCATGAGGATCCTCTGTGTGCCTACCAAACCTCACTGGGTATGGGGGTCAGCCAGCACAGATGTCCCTCAGCATCACCCTGAAGCAAACTTTGCATTTGCCCTTTCAGACATAGCAGGGGTTATACAACATAAGAGAATACTCCTTAGAGTACATGATGTATACAGTGTGATTCAGATGCCAAACACTTTGATAATTACAGGAAAAAAATACAATTTTATGTTCTTTTGTTCTTTGTATGCAATTACAATATGCAGCAACACCTGAGGAGATCTTGTAAAGAGTAACAAATACTCTTGATCTCACCGGTTATACAAAAGAAAAATATGTAAAACAAGAACTGCACAGCTCAGGACAATTTAATGTTTAAGCTTGGTTTCCAAAACCAACACCAGTACCACCACCCTGAAAACCCCCAAGACTTCTGAGCCCACAATGGGGATCTGTCCCTCCAAATAATTTCAAATCATTACAAATTGTTCAAAAATCCTGTTGTGAACTTTACCATCATATATTTCAGTTTCCTGTTCAGTCAAGTTATGAACTTCCTAGTAGTTCTAAGAGATTTCTGTTGAAGACTGAGGAACAGATTGCTCTTTAAAACAATCTTTAAAAATCTTGTCAAATATTCTTTGCCCAACAGGAATATCAAGAATTTTTATCAAAACCTTAAGTAAATTAAACCTTTTCAAATCCTAGAGCCATCAAAATCTCGCCAATGCACCACAGATAAATAAAATCTTTCACTCCCTGCAGCTTTAACATGATCCCTGCCAGCCTTCCCCCCTGCCCCTCTGCCAGGGCTGCCTGTCCTCTCCAAGTCTGCAGAGAGGGAAGAGCAGAGAATCAGCTCAGATCCACAACAACCACCAGCATTCGCTGTGACAGCAACAGTGACAGGGGAGAGGAAAATGAGGGAGGTGAAAGAATGATGACAGATGATAATATCTTAAATAACCACAAGGCTTTGACAAATGGGATCCTCTGAACACTGCTAAGTAGTTAGATCTAAATCAACTGGAGCACTCATATAAGATGCAAGAACCAAAATGAGTAAAAGATTACTCAATTTGTCTCTACTTTTTCAGGATTGCTTCATATGGAAATCATTTTACAACCTTAATCATTTATACTGCAGCTACAGGACCATCTGTATTTCTGCTCTGCTTCACCTAATTTTGCATAATGAGGTACATTTTTATTGAGGATATATTCCACTTACTTGTTAGCTTTAAGGCAATAAATACTATTTTTTATTTCATTCCATACATACTCTAATATTCCGTCTGCTTTTCAGATAAATAATGCTACAGAACAAAGGTTTTCCAATCAGTTCCTTGCAGCAACATCTTGGCCTTTTTCCAGTGATCACACAGTTAATTCACTCAGCAGTTTGCATGAGCACAGCAATTGCTCTTCACAGTAAAAATAATGTGCATTTATCAACAGATGATTTTCATTTACAGCCCTAGTGCCTCTCTACCCAGCTCTGGGAGGTTTCCTTGAAATTCTCCAAAGCCTTCTCTGGTCTTGACTAATTGAAATAATTGTGTCAGTTTTCATTTCATCATTTGCCCACTTCTCTGGATAGTTAATGCAGCAGACAGCTGTGAGGCTTTTGCCGTGCACGAAATAAATCAGTTTGTAAGCCATAAGAAGAAACTCCAGCAAGTTCAGACAAATCTCACTGAGGCAAATCACAGCATCACCGCTCTCAGGTCTCCTCCCTCCCCTTTTGCAGGAGGTTCCTGCCCCATTCAGAGCTGGCAGAAGAGAGCACACACACATGCCCCAGCTGCTCCCACACGCAATTCAGTGTGTGAGCTGAAAATCCAGGGAAGCTCGGTGTGCATGAGTCCACAAGAGTGTGATACACAGGAACAGGAGATGCAGGCGCACAGCCCTTTTGGCAAACGCTGCTGCAGGAGTGGTAATCTCCAAGGAGAAGAGGCAGACAGCTGGGACAAAAGGGAATATTGTAAAGCTGCTGTAGCTTTCTTTTTATCATCATTACTCTGAGATGCAGTTTCTCAGAGACAGCAGCCTAATGATTCAGGCTAATTTAAAGCTACACCAACAATGAAAGGGAAGTCTCACCCTTACCCAACACGTGGTCCTGTCAAGGATCAACACCGAAGTGAGCTGGCTGAAACAACAAAAAACCAAAACAAAATCACCCCTTGTTCTCAGAGGGATCACTGAATGATCCCAGCACTGACAAACACTAAAGACAAGAAAGCCCAGGGAAGCGAAGGCAGGAGAAGCAAAGAACATGAAGGATTGAGTAAAAAAAAGTGACAGAAGCTTGAACTGTCAAAAGTGAAAACTCACCCAAGCAATTCTTTGCCTGTTCCACTAATGTGGTATTTGGATAAAGTTCATTAGTCTGCAGTTTCCCCTCTCCAGCTTTTTGAAAGAAGTAGTGAACCCTGCTCATACTTACCAACTACAGCTTAATGTTTTTCTCCTGTTTCCTATAATGACTGAAAAGAATTCAGCACATAATCTAAAATCCCAGAAAACTGGATGTTATAAAAATTAAAAAAAGATAGTGACATTAAAAAAAACCCCAGCAACAAGACAAGTATTACAAGAAATGTAACATTAACATGTGGATGTTACTTTCAAACCCAGATAACTCTCTAAAGGTTGCTTTGGCTCCATTCATTCAAATCCTGGCTGTGTGCTCCTGCAACATTTTTTTGCATCACAATTGGCAAGCGTGTGGGTACAGGATGAGTTGGTTCAGTGAACTGACATGATGGAAAACTAATCCTCCAATGAAAAACAGAGAAACGTCACAAATAAATAATTTTCTGCTAGATCAAGTCAATGAACTAATTCATTCTCAACTGAAGAATCACTTGGGCCATTGTAACCAGCAAGGAAAGGAATATGTGGCTGGATGTAGAGGGGATGTGGAGTGACCTTTTCAGTAGTAGCCCACCAGCACAGCAGTTTCACTGTAACATTTTATACACATATATAGATATATACACACATGCCAAGATTGGTACTTACAGTGTGAATTGTGCAATTCTATTTCACAGCATTTCCTTCTTCCCCTACCCAATCTGATATCACTTAACAATAAGTCCTTAAAGCATTTAAGATAACTAAATTCCACATCAAGTCTTGTATTAATCTTTACAAATTGCTGCTATCTGAAGTTTTCATTCTACATTCCAATAGACACACTATTCCAGCAGCATACACTCCAGTGAGACAGATCCATTAATTACAGCAAAGTTTCATGTTTGCATGAAAGAAACAGATGCCTCTTCCCAGCATAATCAAAACCCAAGCAAACTCTGTCACTAAGGCTCTGAAGAGTTTTAGGAATGAGAATTCTCTAATGCTCCTGAAGAGTATTTCAATGACACAATTTATAAATCAGAAATGTACGAAGAAGATGAAATAGTTTATTTCCCTGCTGGCGATTTAAAAAGCACTGAGCACATCTTTAGCACTTTCTTCCTCCGTGGGTACCTGTCAGGGTTTGGTTTTTTTGGTTGGTTTGGTTTTTAAAGAGTAATATTCTGCTGGAAAAGAATCCTTATTTTTGTATAATATTCGCTGTAACTTAACAGGGCTCAGTGGAAACCCTGAGACCTTTTTAATCAAGACAGGATCTCCTACTCCCCACTTTCTTTTCTCATTTTATTCAAACAGTAATTTCAAATTTCCACTTTAATATCATCTTTAGCTCAACTTCCTTCATGCTTTCCCTAGAAGTGCTTCCTCTCATAGATTCTGGTATAAAGCCAATGTGGTTATCAATGAATACTCCATTGTCTGCACATTTTCAAATGCCCATAAGCCTTCCACCCATTTCCATTTCCACTATTTCTCCAGATAACCCATTTCCAATTTTCCATTTTAGCTCTCTACATAATAATAATTGAGAAAATGTAGTCACTGACAAAGATGCCTAATCTCTCCAGAGCTCTTATATATTTCCTTGGGTTTCCTCTTTTGCCATGTTCCCAAAACGGTCTTCTTTTTCAAGATAAAACTATTCAAGATTACAAACACAGTTTGGTAAAACAGGAAACAATGGTTTTATGTTTAAACTTAGCATTAATCACTCAGCCTATTCTTCCATC
The DNA here is from genome assembly GCA_013399915.1 of Illadopsis cleaveri. Taxonomy (NCBI): domain Eukaryota; kingdom Metazoa; phylum Chordata; class Aves; order Passeriformes; family Timaliidae; genus Illadopsis; species Illadopsis cleaveri. The sequence continues at coordinate 42,371 of VXBB01016059.1, read as the reverse complement.
TTTTCCTTGAGACTTCCAATTTGCTCATGTAATTTCAATAACCTGCTATATTGTTTTTTTACTAATTTCCATTCTTCCAAAATGCTTATCACTGCCTGCAGCCTGAGTTCTAAACATAACCACAGACACATCCATTTATAAATCCATCCTGGAAAATTACAGATCGATGGATTTTCTTCTGTTTTATTTCATCTCTGCTCCTCAGAGGTGCTCTCAAATATTTTATTTGTTTATGCTTAAAGCTAATTTGACAGAGACTGTCTGATCAACCCTAACCTTAGTCTTACATGAGGCATCACAGGAGGATTAAAATTGGTTCTCCCAGCAATTGATGCTGAGGTTTGTGCTTGTGAGTATCTCAAAAGCAATCTAATTATAATCTTTCCTAAGGTGCAGGACATAACAATTTAATTTCATAGCTGGCTACATCCCTTGGAACTCGTGGTTTAAGCACAACAAGTATTTCAGAGATACACAGAACAGCCTAAAAAGGAGTGAAAAGGCAAAGAATAAAGGGCTGAAGGCAGGTGAACGAAGAGAGTTGTGGTCAGTGAAGGAAATGTGCACCAGGCTGACATAAAACTGGTTCCAAGTAATGGGAAGGGGGAACACTGAGCCTGATTTGTCCTGACAGAGCTCAGGAATGAAAGCTTGACCCAGACCATAAACCAGCATAAGAACAGCTTAAAAAAATACATAATCACTAAGTCTTGACTAAGTCAATCACAGTCACAGCAACACAGGAAAGTGACAAAGTCTCCATTAATGTATAGTTAACTGCTTTTGTAAAACACAAACAGGCCAAAATTCAGGAGTGTGAGCTGATTAAAGGTTTCAAAGAACTTGCATCCAGCACTGTGGCATTATTCAAACCCAAACAACATACAGAAAGAAACAAAACACAGCCTCATTTTCAGCCCATGACAGAATCTGCAGAGTGTATCAACAGAAAGGTCTTCTGGGTGGTCTTTTGTAGGGCAGAGTTTAGAATTCCAGCCTACTCAGGGCTCAACTGTATGGAGAAAACCAGACACACACAAAGTGCAGATTCTTTGCCTTTCTTCTGGAGTGCCAAAAACTTGACAAACTCTCAGTGGCAATCAAACACTCCCCCAGTCTGGCAAAGTACTCAGCTAGAGTATATGACAAATCTGGTTCTAACATGCTGCAGGAAACCCAGAACTACAAAACAGTCTGGAGTGGACCCTTTAAGTGAGAGTGGTAAGAATTAAACAGATGCTGCAAAACATTTGCTGAGGGTCTGCTCCCATCTTGCCAAGTTCTTCCAATCAGGGAAGATGCTTAGGGATAACTTTCTCTTACTAACACACTACACTGACCATCCCAGCCAGGTGTGTGCACCCACACTGCTTCTGTAAACAAAGCAAACTCCCAAGACTTCATTATTGATTAGGTTATCAGCTCACTAAGAGATGTTTTCTTTTTAAATAGAAAAGTGTTTAAACTTGCCTTTTAAACAACAAGGAGTTTCCACAGATCAAGATCCAATTTTGAAATAGTAAAGCTAAAGTCCCTAATATCAAATTTTTAAATTTGCCTTCTCCTTCCCACACAAAATTACTAGATAAGCTAAAGAAAACTTCTCAGCTCTTATTTTATGGAAAGATTAAAACTACCAAATGAGGGAACTGGATATCTCGTAAGAGTTACTTAAGCAAGGAAAAAACCCCATAATTATTGCTCAGTCAAAATGCAGAGGCAGAATATTCTACTTTAAGCATTAAGGAGTTTTCAAGACAATACTGAAAAAGTAATAGTTTTCAAAAGAGTAAAGTACTTCTAGTGCAGAGAGATCTTTTTTTCTGAGAGTGCAAAAAACATTTGCTTGATTCTTTGACATTTCAGGGTATGTACCAAGCTAGGAATCAAAACAAGAAAACCTGCATTTAGCATTATAACTATGAATGGTATTAAAAAATGCCTGGTATTAAAAAAAAAAAAAAAAAAAAAGGAGTTGAATGAGTAAAAGAAAACATGTTTTTTCAAGGGTCAAATATACTTCAATGCATGTAAGATCAACTCCTAAAATCCACCCAGACCTCAGGGTGTAATTGTGACCCTCAGTGTGAGCCACAGAGCGGCACCTGGGCCCATGTGAGCACTCCTGAGACAATCAGCACTTAACTGCAGGATAAAATTCAGAAGCCTTTGACCCTGATGAAGCCTTCAGGATGAAATATTTAAGGAGAATTGCTTATGGTGTTTAACCACACACCAGTGCCTTTTCCTCCATAAATGTTTGGGGATTTTTTTTCCCAGCAGGGCCAGCACTGATCCGCTTGAGTTGCTGTGCAGAACAAGTGCTAAGAAAACATACAAGAACCCTGTGGACATTACAAACAGATACATTATAATTTTGGAAAGTAAAATGTTACAAGGACAAAATATAAAGGAAAAGAAGATCCTTAAATCAGGGTGCTAAAATCATACCTGGCTTTCTAAACACATGGTCTTTTTCTTCAAGACTTATAAGGCTCAGAAAATGCTGAGCTTTCAAAATTCCCATTTTTGCCTGCCTTAGGCTCATTTCAGGATGCACTTTTGATTACTTTGGCCCAACTGTTCATGTGACTTTCTGGTGCCAAGATGACAGTAACAAATAATTGAATAACGACATCTATATATATAAACATCACCTCCTTTCTATTAAAAACCTCCCAAAATTTATAGATCAGTTTTGTACCTACCAATTCACCACTGTCACATGTCCAAGCACTTGGATCAAAGTCAAGTTTACTGACACAAACTATAAATTTCTCTGGAAACACACGGAGATCTAAACCAAAAGAATTGAAAAGAGGATTACAAAAATCATAATCACTTTTAAAACCACTCACAACAACAACAACAACAACATACATGTTATTTTAGTATACAAAATTACTTTTTTTTTAATTGCACACTAACTCATTTCATGCACCCTTCTAGCTTCTCACCTACTCTCTTCAACATGCCACTTCTCCTTTTGCTTTGTTTTTGTAAAGCATTTCAAAAAATCAATAAGTAGAATAAATTGAGTTCCCAAGAGTTCAGTCATGGCTGCAAATTAGTCCACCTGCACCCCTGGACAGGAAGACCAGACTGAACCAACAGACAAACCACTTAACAAGGATTTCTTTGGTGCTGTTTTGGTGATGAGTCTTTTCATCACAAAAGCTGTAAATGAGGTTTGTAGCCTGGAACAACATTCAGTCAGAGCTTGGCATCAACCCTCAGCGTAAGGCCAGGGCAGAGCGTTTCACACTCCAACTACAGAGATTTTTGAAGTCATTAAACAAATTGGTTAACTACTACTGAATTACACATTTTACTCAAGTTCACATGGTTTGCTATGAACACAACAAAGTTTCTATTTACAAAGGATTAAAAATTGAAGGCTTCACAGATTAGAATAGACGAAACAAAGCTTTATTCAGTACCTGACAATGCTATGGAAAGAGCACAGCTGGATATTTTCTTGTTTACATATGAAATTATTTCCAGATCAGTATCTTCATATTTTCAGCTCTCTCTTTTTTTTTTTTTTCCTGGCTTTTGTTTTTATAAAAAGAGAATTAATATTTTTTTAAAGTTTGTTGTATTTCAGAACGAAGCCATAACACTCTATTTTTGTGGAACAAGAAAGAGACAAGGCTTGCAGAAAAAAACCTATGAGGTTGATCTTACAGATGGTTTTTTTTGTAGAATTGAAGAGTAGGGCAAGATGCTTCCAGTAACATGTTTTTATTGTTACATTTTATAACAATCTCATCTGCTGGCTAGCAAAATGCAGGTATCTTTAGGTATTCATTGATGCTTTACAACAGTTCAAATTTAATAGACAACAAACAATGTTGAGATGCCAATGGAGACACTCTGAAACTCTATTCTACCAGGACAAGTTTGATGAAATGCTTAAAGTCAACACTGATCTCTTCAGCCAATATGGACTTAGAAAACAACCAGCTGGCATTTGAAGACAGATTTAAACATTTATGAATATCATTAATCCTTATAAAAACAATAAATTATTTTAAAATACCCATTCAATTATTCAGTATTGTTAAGGATTTTGCCTTTTTTTTGTTTGATGCTAAGAGGTGAGCGCAGAGGGCAGCAATCATTACAGCTCCTTTGTGTTGTTGTTAGCAGGAGAGGATTGATCTCCCTTCCTTCCAGAGCATCCTGGTTTGAGAAAACATGAAGAAAAGACCTGGTCCAATGACATCACCTACGTCAAGATTTTATAGCTGTGAGGTGAATGAAAGCCTTTCCTGCATACACTTGTACTACATGTTGATGTCACAAGACACTGAGTAATAATGAAGTGATTCATGCTGCAACCTCTGCTTGATTCACCCTGCAGAGACTCAGGAAAATGCTGAGTCTCGTCATACTTACAGAATTTGGTGAGGCTTAGCTGATTACCCTGAGGCAAGGCATACACTGATTTAAAATTAAGTTAAAAAAAAAAAAATCCATCTTATCTCAAGAAACACTTCTCTTTTGTTTGTTTGTTTTCAGGAAATCTTCTTTGTAAAAAACAAACAAACAAAAAAAACTCCACCAAAAAGCCCAAGCTCTGAAAGAAAATTTGATTTAAGGAGACCAAAACCTGACAAAGTCTTAGTTATGTTCTCTTTCTTCCTCTTCTAAGTAACTCTGTAAGAAACTGATTTCTTACCACGATAACGTTTCCCTAGAGCACAACGGAGATTAACCCATCTCTTCATAAAGTAGGCAGTAATGTGCAAACTGTTGGCTGCAACATAAAACAAAGGGATAATAATAAGTGTAAGAGTATCTTGAGCGTTCTGGTCACAAGGTATTGCACATCTGCTGAGACTGGAATGAGAGAAAGTAGCAGCGGCTCAACAACAGGAAGGAAAAAGTAACTTTAATGGAATATTTTTCAAACAAAACTGCTGAATTCTCATACTGAAGTCTCAAGAAATTAGTGCCTGAATCAGGGCAAAAATCTACACAAATTAGTAACTACCAAGTTCTGGAATCGAACCACAGAAATTAAATTAATTAATTGATCAGAAGTGTCATTTGCTTAATGGCATGGTGTGATGTTTTCATACACATTCTACAAGAACACTACAGATACTCATTTACTTAACTGCCTTCTAGAGGAAGGTGAGAGACCTGGTAGGAAAAAAAAAAAAAAATAAAAAAAGGATAACTATAAAGAAACTCAAACATGAAAGGGCATAATTCTACAGTTCCATTGAATGAGGTGAGAAATGGCCACATTTGAACTCCTCAGTATGTACAGCAGCCCGAGCTGGCCTGGCTGACCCAGCAGGTACCTGTGACCTCCAGAGGCTTTTTCACTTTCTGTTCCCAGGAACGACAGAAATCCTTGTGCATCAGCAGTGCAAAAGTGGACAGAAGAGATTATATTGTGACTGAGAGAGTAATTATTAGACCAAGGAAATCAGCTTTTACTTTTGTTCTGCTTAAATTACCAAATGACCCTGGTAAATCAGTTAGCACTTCATTCATGTAGGTATGAAGCAACCAGACTCCCACTGAAAGTGCAAAAACCTGACAACTGTGACTCATCCTCCCCAGTCTCCCTGTGCACCTCACTGAAATCCAAGCGTGAAGGAGGGTTGGTGATATTTCCCCTGACTTGGATGGGGCTTGCAAGACTTAAATTATTGATGCTTTGAAGACAGTCAGCTACCCTAGGTGCAATTAGCACAGATAAGTTAGAATATTAAGTGCTACTACTGTTTTTGTAATCTAACCATCTAAAAAGAAGGAAAGCTTGCTTGTTCCAGTCTCAGTTCCTACTGAACAAGTGCCAAGGCATGCCTTATTTCCAAGTATAAATGCATGTACTCCTGAAGGGTCCCCCACTCTCCTATTTCTACAAGAACTTCTGGAGCTCACCATCAAGTGCTGTTGAGCCTCAGCTCTCATTAAGAACTACAGTTATCAATCACAATCAATTCCTTTGAAATTTATCAGCCATCTTTTTTCCTTCCCCTCAGGAAGACACCCAAAATTTGACTTCCTTTTAGAGATCGAGTCAAGATGTGACAAGTTGAACCATCCCTTAAAAATGATGAGCACTAGAGAAAAATTTGGATGTAATCCACCAGCTTTATTAACTGTTTATTTAAAAGAACAATTAAGGAAAATTACTTTTAGCTATTTCCAGTTTGGCATCTACAATTCTTTATCACTGCTAGTAGGCTTAGTCAAATCAAAGAATTTGCCCTGTATATAAATAAGTTATTAGTATGATAACAGCATACTCCACTGTGACCTTGGAAGGCTGAGAAAGTAGCATTCCTAAAAGTACAACTTGGAAAACAAATCTTCAGACAGTAAATATTAGAAGTTTTTCTTTCCACCTCCATTTGTCGGTGATATTCCACATGTTTTGGGGCTTTTTTTGAAAGGAATCTAAAATGAAAAAGTGTGAATCTTTGTTTTTCACAGGAAAAGCAGGATGCTTCGTTCTTGAAATTTTTCTATAGATCAGTGACCTCTATATCTGCTTATTTTTCTTGCTGTCCTGGTATTCTCTGAGAGGTTAAGTGTTTAATCACATGTGACTGACTGAACAAAGTTTCAAATTTTCCTTAGAGGCCCTCGATTCAGCCAGCTACTGTTCTGTGGAAGAGAACACCTATTTCAGCTCTGAACAAAATAAATTATCATGTAAGAGATCAAGACACCTTTACAAATATTTTTGCAGCATCAGCTCAAGCCTGGAAGTCTTATAAAGCGTCATAGGGAATTGGACTTGAGCTAATAAGCTCAGCCCAGAGGGACTAACACTAAAAAATCATTTTAGTTTCCATGATCATTTACTACTTTGCTGAAAAGGCCTGAACAGATATTTGCTGATACTTGTTGCTAAGCCTGAGAAAATATTAAGATGCACTACATTTAAGATACTTACTTTTTGAAAGTATCACACAGCTACACTCATTAAATGTTTTGAAACCCTCTTGTACATGACATATGATCTACTCTGTAGTCAGCTGGAGCTTGAAAAACTCCCCCCATTTTAAAGCTGTCAGAGTTACTGCAGAACTATAAAAATGGTGACATCCTCTTTCAGCTTCCTTCTGGGGAAATATATTATCCAATTAACTATTCTACTTCATGAAAAAAGAAACTTCAAAATAAGACCCACAGGAAAACCTTCTTATCCAAGAACCCCGTGTGACTCGCAGCTTTTTAAACTTTCTACACAGATACTCAGCATGAGTTTAAATCTGTTCATGATCTCATGGAAGAACAGATCAACTGATGTGTACCAAATGCTCCATCACTAACTTCTTTTGAGCACAACACACAAGTTTGAACCTCAAGCTACAGACAAATTTTTCTTCCAGTAATGTAGAAAGTTCACACATCCCTGGGCTCAGCAAACCCAGTTGATCCCATCTTCAATTTCCTCTTCACCATCCAACACAGACAAAGCTCCCTTTGTGGATTACCAGCACACAGGCAGAACTAAAATTGTATTTAGCGATGTGAAGTTTTATTTTTCTTGTTCTAAAACTGGGCACTCTAAATCATCAAATCCAGGATCCAAAAAACAAACATGAAAAACAAAACCAAACAAACAAATCAACCCCACGGAAATAAATAGACCCTGAAACCCAAAAGGAGACTGCACAAAAGTGGTTCTAGAAAAGCCACAGTTCAGTTTCAGCTGAAATAGGCACCAGTGAGTGCTGCCTTTTAAGGGAACAGTAATTTGCCCTGCTTGTTGTATTTCAGAGTCCCACGACACAGAGAGGAAGTATCAGACACCAACTCTCCTGTAAGACAATCCAGCAACACTTGTTTTCCAAAGGAGACGCAGCCAGGCTGACTTGAGCTTCCCGAAGGCTGCCAAGAGGCGGCTGTGGTGCAGTGTGCAGCAGTGGGAAGCCCTCTCCCACGGCTATCACGGGCCATTCAGCTGGGAGCCTGGGAAAATGCCTCTGAGTTGCTGAGTTATCTGGAGCAGCCTGGCAGGTTTTCACTCCCCAGCACGATATGGCACCTGCCTGGCTCCCTGCTTCACTCCAGTCTTGTCCAAAGCCACAGCACAAGCCTAAGGCCAAGTGCCCCCAAAACATTTCCATATCTGACAGGCACCTATTTCTCATCACACAGTATTTCTATATCATATCTGTTTTCCCTCCCAGCCTAGACACTTCACATTTCTGAAAGGTTGTTGTGGATTAGGATTGACTCTACTTTTGGAAAGTAAATCATTGCAACACACATAGTAAAAATATAAGAGGATAAATTTCTAATGTTACAAAGTGAAAGTAAATACACAAGTGCATTAGACTTTCTGAAACACTAAATTGTACATTAAAAAAAATCTACACTTAGCTAATTTTTTCACACAGAATAGGCTATACCAGTAATAATGTTTACAGTATATAGAGCTTTTCATCTTCAAAGTGCTCTACAGATGTATTATTACACTGCTTTTTAGCACTCCTATTTCTTCACTTAAAATTATTCACCACAGAATCAAAAGTCCTGATCGTTTGTAAACAAAACAAAAAAAGGAACATCTCATTCTAAACCTACTGTTAATTGTGTAGTTTTCCTTCCCAAAAACGTCCAACTCCATACCATGTGCTGCAGAGTAGGTTGCCATTTCTAATTTAGAAGTGATTCAAATAAAATATTAGCATTTCAGTTTAAAGCCAAGTCTAAGATAGGGGACAGCAGATGCACGACATCACACACAAAAAGCTGCTGAGATTTCCAAAGCCTTTTCTGGAATCCACTTGGTATTTTTTAAACAAGAAGCATCTTCATCCAGTTCAAATTTCATACAGCAAAGAACGGGCTTCAAAATAACTGAAACATGTCAAGATGGCATCCATTCTTTCCATACAGTCTGCCTTCTTCTTCACCATCAAAGAAGATGATTACTATAAGCAAGTACATAGGAAAATGTGTGCTGATAAACATAACACCAAGCCCATAAGCTTTTTAAAATGAAGTTTAATACCCAAGGAAAAGCATTCAGGCCATTAAATTGATATATAAAATGTAGTTGAAGAATGGACAAAAAATACTTGGGTGTAGTACTGAGTATTGCTGCAGGGTCTGACCTTGCTAACTCTTGTATCTGTAAATAAATTCAGGGATGGAATTTGCCTCAGTCTTTTTCCAGGGTGCCTTACAGTAGCTTAAACCAAGTACAGACCAAACCAGATTGCTGATTTTTTGTCACCTTACTCTTTCACTGGGTTTTAGCATTACTGCTGCTCTTCTATCTGAACACAGGCCAGTTGCCAACACAAATAGGTGAGAAATCCTTCTCACCAAGGACCTGGGGACAAGACTTAGTTCTTATCTGGGAACAGAGTCCCTGACTGGAAGAAAGACATTAACCTTTCAAGGAGTGTGATCAAGAGAGGAAGGGATAGGCCTAGAAGAATCCTCCCTGCCAATAGAGCCTGGATAGCCTAGACAGAGCCCACTGTCTAAACCATGCAGAGTATGAGCCACAAACTGCAAAACTGGACTGAGTCATTTTGTAAAATCCTACAGTAGGGTTGTAGGGCTCTCCTCTAGCAGGAGAGGTGTGGAATTCACTCCAAATTTAGAACTATCCTGGCCAGACTGGATCCAGGATAAGGCATTTCTTAGACTGGCTGTCAGTGCTGTTCTGGAGGAAAAAATGAAGAAAATCACATCTGAGACCATCTGGCTGCAAGATGATTAATGTCTCTGATGGAGGTCCTGGGAACACACCAGCTCTGAAGGAAAAAGGCCATCTTCCCCTCACTAATACTTAAGGATGGAGAGGAAGGCTGATCCATTCCTGGAAAATCCATACTCATTCATAATGTATGAGCAGTAACAGCCAGCAGCACCTGCCAAGGCATTCAAGGAGATAAATGCAGAGAATAGATTTGATGGTCACTGCACCTTTACCACAGACAACTGTTTTCTAACAGGACACAAGATTTCATTTCACCCTTTTGTTGATCTCAGACTCAATAACCACATTATTAATTGCATGTGATGGGCACGAATTGAAAGCTATTTAGGAATGCTCCCTGTTTTGAACATCTAAAATGTATTCCAGAGAAAGCCACATGCCCGGACTTCTTTAACCACTGGAATGAGCACAACAACCAAGAGAAGGGCTGAGAAAGGCATCTGTTGCTACCAGCTAAAAGGCAGAGAGGACTGGAAAACAAACCCTGTGGTATACACTGTCTGACAAGTCAGCAGCCCAGGAGAAGCCAAAGTATCTTAGAAGTGTCTGTACAGTGATGGAGTTCAGTTAAACTGGCCAGTGCCATTTTTGCACATCAGGAAGAGTACATCCCACAAACTGGCCAGACACAGCTCTTCCCAAACGGACCAATCACTCACATCACTGAGCTCCTCACAGTGATAAAAGGAAGGCAGATTCTGGCTCAAATGAGACCCAGACACTGTGATGGACCCAAGTTTGACTCACAGCACGCTAGGGAATGCATAATACAGCACATGCCTCTTTCACAAAATATGTCCCTTCAGCCTGCCTCTGTGGTTTTTCCTTGAACAAATCCACGAGCTGCAGGAAATTTTTTGATGCCATGAAGTACTTGAAATGGAGGATTTTGTATTTTAAGTGTGAGGAATCTCTACAAAACAAAGTTTCTTCAAGCGCAAAAACTTAACCAAAATGTGGAAATGTGCCTCTTGGAATTTATCAGACATGACTGATTCCCCTTACTGTTGATTAGAACAGCAAAATCACTGGTGCCAATATTATGATGCTGAAAGATTTTTAAATAAAGTCAATCAAACCTTTCACAGCTCTCCAGGCTCTATTTTTTTTTCCCCTGGTAATAGGAAATAACTTCTGCAAAACTTTTACCCCCAAGAGAAAAGGGTTTTAACCCTAAAGCTCCCACAGCTGCCAAGACTTTCATCTTCCACCAATAACAAGGTCTCTAGGCAAGGGTCAATAAAAATGTCAAGAATATATTGTATTCAGGACTAAAACATCTCTGGGCTTGGTGAACAAGCCCAACACTGCCACTGGAGACATGATGGGAGAGGATGAGAGAGAAACAGCAACCAGAAGCAGGTATATTCAGCAGAACTTTTTAAAAGTGTTTTAAACATGAAAACAGCTTCTTCAAAGGTGATCTTGATACACAGCAAAAAATGTTCTTTTATTTCATTTTTATTTTTGAGGATTCCTGTTAGGATATCCCAGTAGAGCTAAGAGGTAGATGTTGATGGTCATAACTTCTTGTCTACCCTAACATCTAGAGGACACTTCAAAAGAACGTGAGTTCTGAGAGACATGTGTGGACTTGAACTTGCAATTTCATGCTGTTGTCTGAATATAGAAAGTTGTGCCAGAGGTTCACAGGTTTTTGTCTTTTCACACAACAGACTCCTATTAGATTTGCAACAACTGAGAACAGAAGGAAATTCTGGGGCATAGCAAAGAGGTGGACAGTACCACAATAGAGCCTTCTGTATTTTCTCTTTTTAAATGCTGGCAAACAGACCCTAATTAAGTCAGCTGCTGAAAGGTTCTATTTCCAAACAAGTCTCTATGTCCTTTGGCTCTCACAAGCTCTGATGCAAAGAGGATACCACCAAAAGAGACCAAGAACAACCATGATTGTGATTCTCTGCCCACTGCCACCAGCTCAGCTCTGGTTCTGGTGCAAAGAGCTGGAGACTGACTGCAAAATGGCTTGTATAAAACCACTCATTTTAGCTCACTCAAGAATATGGTGTTATAAGGGACCACCTGAATGGCATAGCTCAGGCAGCCTCCATTTCTGACATCAGCTTAACTGATGCCAAGTGGGGAAAAAAAAGTACACAAAACATTCTCTTTCTCAAAACTGAACAGCAAATTTAAGGTCTTTTATGCAAAAGACCAAACTCCACAATCCTGTCTTTTGCCATGGCATTGCCCATACTCTATGACCCACATATCTGCACATAAAAAACCCCCACCAAATTAAATATCTTCATTAAAGGAATAAGAGAAAGATACTGAGTAAACAAACACAAACCCATCATCTTCTATTCTTTTTAAAGCAAGTTTTGGCATTTAAACATGGATTTGTAACAGTGAATACGGACTGTTTCTCCCTGAGTATGTGCAATTTGCTGTGCATTAGAACATCTCTGATCAGTCTGAAGTTGATGTTCTCATCAAGTTCTAAGTCCACAACACAGTCAAGATTACAATGAACTTTTTTCCTCCCATTTTCAAGTAGAAGTCTTTATTGTTTGCTACACTACTAAATTTTTATTTCATTATCTCTTTTTTTTTTTTACTAAATTAAGGCACAGGCCCTGCAAAGCTTTGTTGGGTTCATTTTGTTTGTGGTCTGCCACTGTGCCTTTGTAGTCCACAGAAATACTTCACGTGCAATAACCACAACATACCTGGTACTCAGTAGTGAATCAAACACCCAGAATTGCTCTCACTAAACTACTAACATAGAGAAAAGAGGCAGAATTTTTTTCAGCAATTGGCCTTCCATCTCTACCTGGACATATTCCCATAAAGACTTATAAAAATTTTCCAAATATGAATAAACCCACAAAAATGTTTGCAATTTTAAAAGCTGCAATTTCTACCTTGGTCATATGATAATGAAACTCAAGATCAAAGGAGAGTGTTACTGTGTAATATGGTAGCATGGAAAGTTTAAAAGAAATTCCTATTCATATTTAACAGTGAAATTATACCTCCAATTACTTCCAGTTAAAATGAAAATAAAAAGGACTTCAATGCTCAATACATAGCTGCAATGATTTTTTTCTTCTTCTTAAAATAGCATGATGATTTTTCTTTTGCTGGTGATTGTTTGCAGACTTCTCCTGAGACTTTTAGGGAAGGCAAGGGTTAAGGATGTATAAAAGAGATTTTCTCACAGTTTAAAGAGAGCAAAACAACACATTTAGGAAGCCAGACAGCTAAAAGGTCAAAGCGTTACACTTCCAGGTCAAACTTCTGGTTGCAATTAAGTAAATTCCTCTGAACATTTCTAGGGAAATCACATTTCTTTTAGGTTTTATTTCAAATCCCTGTTCTTCTTGATTACATTTTAACCAAAGCAATATTGCTGTCTTTAGAAACATTTAATAAAGAGCATTTTTAAAAGTAACTCAAAAGTTAATTTCAAAGTAAGAATCAATCCTTTTTGTTTTCATCTCATTTAATGTGCAGTTGAACTAAAGGCAAAAGAAGCTATTAAACCTAGTTAATTTTTACAATCAAAACATTCCAACCAAAACACTGAGCACTCAAAAAACCCCCAAACTTATCTGCCACCTCTTCCAGCCACGCCTAGTGCTAAAACAGGTCCATGAGCTGGACACTGAGAATCCATCCTCTGTATTCCTGATTCCAAGGGACTGGAGAAGCTGTAAAACCTACAGAGAGCACACATGAAGAGCACCTCCAAGAGGAAAGGATGTTGTAAATAAGAGTAAGGCAGTCAGGTAAGAAATAGTGCTTAGGGACAGATTTTCAAATTTGCTTCATGTGCCCTCCAAAAATGCTGAACTCCCACTTGGAACAAGCATGCCAAGGGCTCTTTCCAAAGGTATGTTCCCTGGCCTAGATGAGAGTCACTTTGATATTCTCAGGTGAGTATCAAATCAGAAATTAAAGGTGGGGTTCATCTTGCCTAACTTGAAACACCTGCATCAAACTAGTACCCTAAATTTCATTTTTAACTGACAGAGATAAATTACCCATTAACTTCCAGCCAACTCTGAGAAACTGAAACACACCATTCCACTCTGTAAAGACACATGATTAATGGATGCTGATTTTTTGCCTAACTGTAGAAAGAAAACTCCAAAGATAAACTTTAAATTTGCATAAATAGATGTGTCATTGCATAAACTGAAGTACCAACAGCAAAATCACTGTGCAGAAATATCTGGATGATAAAGGAAGACCTTTATAGCTCACATAGGTATGTAAGAGAGTAGCTGTTTGTGCATGCAAACTTTTTTTTTTGCACACACACACATAACTAGGAGTCATTTTCATACTATTTTTCTTTTCATAAAATGGAAAAAAAAAAATCATATGAGAAGAGACCAGCAAAAAAGAAGTGGAAATAAGATGAAAGCAGGACAAAGTAATACAATGCATTAAGGCAGAGAGAATTTTAAGGCGAGAAGTCGAGACTGCTTTCAAAACCAACACCAAATTCTTCCTTTTCACAAAAATACACCAAATTAAACAACTGTCCTGTTGGGTTTTTTTCAATCCAATACTATCTATATAAAACATTTTATTAAGGACATCTTCAAAGTAAGTACAACATTTCATTTCTTACCCAAGACCATAAATAATTTCATGGGGAGCTGCCGCCAGGGAAGAAGTAGAATAGGGAGAACATATTTAACCCAGGTGCTGCAGCTGCAAATATCCCATGGAAAACAGGGACAGCCATTGCTGAGGCCTCTGACAGTATCAGTGTCACACCAGAAGATCCTTCCAAAGGCAGATGCTTCAGTCCAGACAGTGCAGAACTTCCCCACAGTCTCTATGACCCACTGACCCTGACTGAGTGAGGTCTCACTTCCAGAGGAGCACAATGGGAAGACCAAAGGTCCCTAAAGTCAAACACTCTGGGTGTAAAATGCCTACAAGGGGACACTAAATACAAGAGCCAAGTGCAGGCAGTTACTTCCCTGATACTCTGCCAGGCTCCAGGGCCTCTCAACTCAGGCCTTTAGTGCACCACAGGAGATTCTGCCCCCTCCCTGGAATACTCTCCCATGTTGCTGTGGATGCAGCACAAGCCTTTATCATCTCTTATCCTTTGGCAAAGAGTTCCACAGTTCTCCTAACTACCACAGCATTTCCAACTCCTTCATTTGATACACCCCTGTTCTCAAACTCCAAGAGAATGAGACAAGAAATGATTTCATAGATCTTGGTAGTATTCCCCATAATTTATATACTTTCCAGGCTGAAGAGTCCAGGCACATTTAACTGTTCCCTGTATTGCATTTCCTCATCTTAGATTATCTCTGTTGCCCTTCTTGGCACCTTTCCCAATTCTATTGTATCACAATCTAAGTAAGGTAGAAAAAAAAAATTACAAAAAAATAAAACACCCAAAGAGTGTGTAAATACGGACATTTCTTTTGTTCTTGTCAAATACCCATTACCCTGAGAAAAGGACAAAACAACAAAAAATGAGTTCTACAACTCTTGATCTTCTAGAAGAAAAATGCTTTGGTGAAAAAAAAGATGCCCTTATTCCCGATTATCTGACTGTAAAAAATGGGGGGAAAAAGTAATCTAAAGCAAAAGCAGGAAATATTAAGTACAAGATACTAATCACAACATTTTTCATAAGTTATTGCATAAGTTACTGCATACTTCAGGGAGCTCTGTTGTCACAGACAGATGAATGTAAGTTTAAAGTTCACACAGATCTGCAGGACTTGGCCACAAATCATAAATGAGTCTATTGTAGAGAAGCTGCAGTGTAATTCTTTTGAGAGACAGATATTACAATGTGCAACTCCAAATATCAAAGTTCATTGGAAAGACTCCTCCTTAGACCCCTATGGCAGCTTATTCTCCCTCTAGCTGCGCCCATAGAAGTTGTTGTGGAGTTGCTGTTTAAGCAAGGCAAGTGAAAAGATTCTGGTTCAAACCAAACCAAACAGTTTCACAGCAGAGGAGCATGAGTTAACAGCTGGGAGGGTGGGAATAAATCAGTTTTGCTGTTACAGGATTATAATGTGGGATATACCCTACAAGCATTTCACACAATTCATGTCCTACAGCAATAATGAACACTCCTAAAGCAAACTGGGGCAGTCTGAAAAGGGTGTTTCCCTTAAAAACATCATAATGTTCAAATTAAAATGCAAGGCCAAAAGAGTTTGGAATATTTATCATCATGATTTATTGTATATTTTTTGTGTGCTGGCAGGAGCCAAAAAAATCGTTTCATAAGCAAGAGAAATGTATTTTCTTATGAAATTGCATCTTATGCGTTTTTCTTTACTCTAAATGAAACGTGAACTTTGACTCCAGATCTTTGTAAGGCTGAACTACTCATAGCAGCTCTTCTACCTCTTCCAGGTTCTCATTTTAGCAAGCTTGTCAGAAGTGAATGTCTGAGAATTTCAAGTCTGAGACTTCTACCAGTAATAAAGTACAGTCACACTTGCAAAAAGCAACTGGGTGAAAAGATGGACTCAGGAAACATGATCACAGTAAGCCCCATTTCATGAGAGAAGAAAGTTAAAAATATATTAAAAAAATACACAGAATCCCAGGGAAAGCAGATAAAATCAGGCTGGGAGCTCACTGTGCCATGTGACAGCATGCTCTCTAATTATTTTCACTGCAGAAGAGACTGTACAATAAAAAGATCTGAAATCAGAGCAAAAATGTCCCACCCTCAAGCCAAGAAAAACAGCAAGGATGCTGGGGAAGGAATGAGAGTAGATCTGAAAATTACTTGTAGGAAAAACATAGTTAACTTTTTCCTCCCTCAAGAGGGGGAAGAAGGTCAGTTTACAATACACTTTCTTCCTTCCCTCCATTTCTAACATTGACATTTCTATCAGCCATATTTTTTTTATTCACTTCTCCTTATTGTTTCCTCTGTGCCCATGTAAACCTTACCTTCTTTCTTACTGTTTTCAGTTGTCCCTTTGCCATTTCTCCTGTGTTTAATATGTCTACTCAGACCTCTGTAGTATCCTCTTAATTCTCACTGCTCTTGATCAAAACCAGACACTTTCTGTGGAACATGGAACCTGAAATAATGCAATCACAAGCCATACCTGGCCGATGCCCTTCTGGCATGATTTTGGCCATGCAGATTGGATGCAAGCAAAAACCAACCTTTGAAAATCTACCCCACTTTAAATTTCTCTTTAAAAAAATAAACCCAAGTCAAACACATTTGGACATTAATTAAACACAAGAAACAGAGTTTATACCAAAGCCTATGTCCAAAGCCTAAATTAAAGCTTACTTTGGCAAATTGTTCATACTGGCCATTTGGGAAGGGTGTGGAAATTGTTCAGACAGAAGGAAGAATAGGAAGAACTTGCTTGTCTTGGCTACTTTCTCTCATTTTTCCATTCTTTCCATCTTTCTTTCTTCTCCTATGTTTAACACCCACAGATTTCCTAATGAGCTGGTATGCGACCCACCACACACTACAGTGTGGGTGTAACTCAAAGGAAAAAGAAATGTAAATTAACAAGTAACTTGCAGGGATATTTACAGTAAGTGGCACAAAAATGAAAGGTAGTGTCAAATAATATTAATATTAAACATAATATAAGGTTAACAGTAAAAAGAAGCTGTGATAGGTGAAAATTTTCTCTTCAAGATATGTAACTGTCCCCAAAGATAGTTACAGTAGTAAGGAAGTAGAAGTCTTCATAAGTCTTAAGGTAGCTTGGCTTCTAGTTCTGAAATGAAACCTAATACTACATGCCTTGACATTAAAGGCAGTCTAAAATCTTATTAATACTGGTCTAATAATTCTCTTTTCAAGAAATTTTGAATACATCCTGCAGTATGTACAGCAAACTAGATAAAATTGACATGAAAAGATGCAACTACAACCAGGGGTGGAATGCTGACATGGGACACTGGAAACAGTAAGCAAGCAGTTAATAACCATGTGCAGGATCCCTCTAGAGATACACATCTCCTAACAAGAGCAAGGGGTTTACAGCAGTGAAACTCCACACAGATTGAATGACTTGGAGCAAAAAAAAACCACACAGAGCTTGAAGAACTCAGAAAGTCTTCATAACCCCCAAAAGCAATAAGAGCTGCAGCTGAAGCCTTTTCCCAGTACCAGGCTCATGCATTCCTTTCTGTGGTACAAAACACTGCCAGCCAAGCACTGGCCTGGAATGTGGCACTTCATTTGAGTGAAAAACACAAATCCATCTCCCTGTGATCCTAGAGAGGAGGGCAGAACACAAGAGGTAACTGGTAAAGCCTCCTGGCCCTGTGGCTCACCTCAAAGGGTCAGTCCTCAGAGGCAGGGCCTGGTTGCCCCAGTGAACACCCACCTATTCTGTTATTTCCTTCCCAGGTAAGAACAGACTTGAATGGAACTTGAAGAAACTTGATTCTTGGACTTGAACAAAGCACTCCTTTCTTACAAATTACAGCCTTGAGCAAAGCAGGCTGAGAGAAAAAGAAGGAGTTGGCTTTGGAAATGAAGCTTAACATGCATGTTCATTATCACAGCCTGTTTTCTTCCTTTAGTTCTTTATTGTTAATTAATGACGGTGAGATTAACTGCAGAAAACTGATGGAGCAGTCATTCTTCCCCATCCAAAGTAAATATCCTCTAATCTAAAACTGTCACTGATATTACTGATGATCTCCTCAAATGTGTATCCCTAAGTTTTTAATTTTCAAGAAACAAGGGGAAGAGTCAAGCAGAAGATCAGTTCCCAACCCTGGAACAGCACACCAGTATTTTTACTGAAAAGTTCATGATATGAAAGAAGGCATAAGACTCTAAATTCTCACAAACACCCTCAAATTAGTGTTTCATCTACCCACATATATAAAAACAACTATTGTGTCTGGCAGTTTTACCTTATATAATCATCATTTTTTCAAAACCTACTTTTTACTCAGGCAGGAAACTTTAAAAAATAAATCATAAAAAACATCACTTGATAAAAGAAAACACAGAAAAACCTCAACAAATCTTAGAAATTCTGATCCCACCATCTGTAATGTTCACTCACAATCAGAAAAATACAGGGGTCTGTCACATGCTTGACAAACAATAATAATATTTTTAAAGGATGAAATGTAGTTAACACCTTGCAAGGAAGAAAAGGGTTTGGAAATCCTTTAGTGGCCTGGAGTTCCTCTAGCTTATGTGGTAGTGTGTTCTTAAGGGATGGGAAAAAGCCCATGTCATGACAGAAGAACCTGGCTCCCATATATGCCTAAAATTTTGCAATAAGCCAACCATAGAGTATAAAACCTGTGTTTTCTCACTGACAATAGCAGGTGAAGCTGCAACCATCAACCAGCAGTCTATAGGAATAGACCTTTTCAATAATGGAAAGCATTTTAAGAGGCAAAGAACTTGTTCCCAATTGAAATTGTTCATCTAATATATGTTGAATTCTAAAATTTACGAATCTAGTGATGATATAATGTAAGTATGCAATCACATGCATTGCAGAAGTCATACTCCAGGAGAGATCTCTCAATGTATTTAAGGAAATGTGACAAAGCATGGCCAGCACAGAGCTCTACTACTGCAGCCCTTCTTTTCTGTGACAAGTTTATAACCTGCTCCAGGCTAGTAACAAACACCAGTAATTTTTTGCCTAAGAACTATTTAAATATAAATTGCTGGTATGGTATAAGACCAACAGATAAGCCTATCAACTGTAAACCCCACCATTATGCTAACAATGAAATGGTACTAACAAAAACTGGCAGCCATTTAGTCCCAAAGCTGATCCAACAGTAAGGCCCAAGCTACAGTGCTCATGATCTTTAGTTTAAAATGTGGATGTACTGAAATGGCACCCACTGGCCTCAACACCCTCACACATACAAAAAATGAGTTCCAAATGGATGAAGGCTCTTAATCTTGTTCTCTTCTGCACTCCCAAGGTTATGGGTGCTGCTGCCAGGCCTGCAGTGGCACTGGTGAAATGACAAATGTCATTTACCACATCACACCAACTTTTTAAGACTGAACAGATTGCCAAAAGTAAAAGGAGAAGTGAAGATATGACTCCTGTATTTAAAAATTCTAAACTAAATGTGTGAGTGGAAAGGAGACTTAACTAACGAGCAAGATTTCAATCAATTTTGCAGGACCAAGGGTTGCATAAGTTATTTTTTTTTAGCTCTAATGATAGGCTCTCAGACTAAGAGTACCAGCATTACATTCACTTTTAAGCAACACAGAAAATTCAAATCCACTTAATTTTTTCACTTACATTGCTGAAGTAATTCCAGACTGAAACATCAACTATTTCAGGCCTTCCTGATGGCAAATTTCTCACAGAAAAAAAGAAAGAACAGCATTTTCCACTACACTTGATTTCACACTAAGTATAATAATGTCTTTTACCAGTAAGAAACAAAGGCCCAGATGATCCATGTTCCGTGGGTTTCCCCTGACCACGCTGTTTAGGTGCCTCCAAGTAGTGTTTCACCCTTGAAGCAACAACTTCTTCCAGCAGCTTGCAGACCTCCTGAAAGAGAAACCACTGGCCTGGTTTGATCTAAATTCACAGAAATGCCCACAGGCACACAGCAGAAATCAATACAAAATTACCCCCTCTCCCATTAAAAGGAAAAACATTGAGAGGAGAAGCACATGAATTAGGAAATGAATGGGAACAAGGAAGGGAACCAAACCATTTTTCTACAGAACAAGGGAGGGAGTACATTATGAAATTCTTACTTGGCAGATGAAATACATTATATTACAATACTAACTTTTTAAAATCAGAAATTAATTTCATATGCACACAAAGTAGGAAAAATCCATGTTAAAATTGTATCACAATGTTAGGTATTTAAGCAAAATTTTAGTAAAAATCCTCTCCAGAACTGTCAACACTATTTCTCTGCAAGAATCCTTATAAACTACAATAGATATTTTGCTTCAATTCAATTTAATTTGGGGGTGGGGACAAGACTGAGCAAATTAGGTCACAGCAACTTAATTGCTCTAATTAATTTAGATTTTTCTGCTCCTAAACATAAGTGTTTGTATCTTTCATACTCTCTTCAACAAAGCACAATAAAAACCACAGACAACTCAGGAAGAACAAAACCTTCTGCCAGAATTACTCAAAAAAAATAATACTTGGAGTAAAAACCAGAAACTCATCTCTTGAATATCAGAATAAGTTTTGAGCTTAATACACACACACATATTTGACACTTTTCCCTCAGTATTCTCATTTTCCATTGTTCATAACTATGTGCTCACAGCAATGATACTTTGTGGCACACAAAAATATAATTTTACCTCTATAATATGTTAGGGTAATAGATAAAATTATATAAGTAGTATCTAAACTATCTTGTCTTGAAATTTCCTTTAGATTAATGTAGAAAGTATTCAGGACAACAAAATTTTAATTCATTGCTCTAAATGAAAGCAGGGCACACACATTAGTCAATCACAACCAGTATTTTTTCTTTACAGTAAGAAATAAATTTTTCTTTCTCTTGTAGAGCACAATTATAAATTACTGTATTTGCTTATTCTTCTGTTTAACTCATTAAAGTGCTCCCATTACACATTCCTTCATGGGCCTGTGTTCAGGTTAGAATGAAAAGGTCTTGAAAGCAGCAGAATCATGGTGTGTCTTTGGTTCCTTCTACAGCAATAAACATTACCATGCACTTCCTTCATTTACATGGAACATATTTTACTTGTTAGGCTTATGGAAATATGATTTAAACAGCTCCCCACAAAGAACCATACAGACCTCAGAGAACAAAGATAAAACTTTGACTTTGCCATTTCAGGGGAAAAGGGGTATGAAAGAAAGGACAGGGAAAATGGAAGAAAGAAGGAAAAAACTGCAGCATCTCACAGCAATCCCAAGAATACTGTACATCCAACTGGTCACAGCAGTGTGCCACAGTGGCCATTCCAACACCCAGCTGTATTTATTTCCTCACACCAATCTCATGCTTTGGGCACTGGTGCAGTTCCATCCTGGCCTCCATGGTATGTGCTCCTGTGAGGAGCCAGCAGCCAAAAGGCCACTGGGACAGCATCAGCAGCATCCCTGAGCTCAGGCCAGTGACTTTCACCCAGGGTAAGCAGGGGATCAGCAGGAATTGTGTTTGTTACAGAGGCATCCACACTTCCCACAGACAGGCACAGGGGGCTGCACCACCACGAGTATTTTCCAGAGTTTGGAAACAACAAAAATGCAGAAAACCATTTGTGATGAACATGTAAAAGCTCTCATAAAAAACATGTTGGAACAATCATTCTTTAGGAACTTTTGTCCCCTCAAAGATTCTGCATAGGACTTTCCAGAAGTGAATTGCAAAGCTATAGGACACACACCTCTCAGTTGCTGAAAATATGCAACCTTTGTACTTCTCTCAAAACGTGCAGTTACAGAAATGCACTGAATGCTGTCCTATCATGTCTCTTTATTAAATCAATCATGACCTAATTTCCTGAAATTCATATCTTTTGTTTTGGCAGTCTTACAAAATACATTTTGAAAACATTTAAAACTCAGATAAGCAGGAGAGTAAAACCGGTTATAAATAGAAAAGGTAATGAGCATTAATTTAGTCATAAAAAAGAAATGTAAAATATTTTCCCTATTTTCTTATTTCTCTGCTTAATAAAACACGAATCAGATGAACCACACGCTGCTAAATATTCTGCTTTTACTCCCTCAGGATATTAATGTATTGTTTCTTTTAATTTCATTTCAGTGTATGACTGAGATGTCTGGGGACGCTGTGCAGTGACAAGTTAATGATGGCATTATTAGGGAAGTTATCTGCTGAAAATGACCGTAACGGAGACTTGCGGGAAAGTCCGCAGGCATCCCAAACACGTCCTGCCTCCCTTCTCAACAGGAACGGCTCAAGTTCCCACACACAGGGGAAAGCTCCCGCCAGGAGCTCAGCACAAGGTCCTGTGTGATTCCTCTACAATCTGATGAAAGTTACAGGCAGAATTTTGCTGCTCACTGATGCACTGATTTTTCACTATTTCATCAGACTACACACATGACACACTTAAAAATAATGCAAGTTTCTTTTCATAAGATGCAACAGTTCTACTATGGTTTATCCTGCATATTTATCTTTTCTTGCATTCTCTAAAAGCAACATCATTTACACTTCTCAGAAAGAGGAAAAATATTAATAGGAAGATATTTCACCAACAAAATGATACCTGTCACAATCTGCTTTACATCACTCAGGATCATTTACAAGCATTCATGAGAAACATATTTTTTAAATTACAAGTTAAGTCAGAGGAATCCACACAGCATACACACACACAGAGTTAAAAAAATTTAAAAAGCAAATTTTAAGTGGTCACTGGTGACCCAAAAAGCACATATGGTTGACATAGGGCTCCCACAGCAACCACTGATGGTTAGGTATAACCAACAGTACTCTCCTAACACTGAAAAATCCTCAACGGTTCAAGGCAATCCAAGTTTGTCCCTGCAGCCATCTGCTTTTGAAGTAGAATTGATATTTGTTGTACCTCTTTCTCAGGATCTGAAAACCAGCTGGTGTCTTTACTGGAACCTTGAGGCAAAATATGAACATCCACCAAGACAGCAAAGTTCCCACACTGGAAGAAAAAAAAAAAGAAGAAGAAAAATCATGTTGAACTGTAGCTGCTAGGAAGCACATGTGGAGCAGATGGGGAGATAAACAATCAGGTAAGCACATGCATCTGATTCAGAGTTACAGCAGGCAGAACACTAAATTGTGGAAGTTCATAAAGTACAGAATTACAAATTTCTCACTATTTGTGGACTTAACAAGGAACAAGAGCACCAAACCTATCCTGGATAGCTCACAGCAATGTTTATATGACAAGCTCAAGTGTGTGGAATTTTCTTCTGTTATCTAAATGCCACTTTTAAATCTGAGTTCAAGCAAATTTTAGTGTGCAAAAAATTAGCTATTCCTTCATCAAACTCAGACCATTCTATTTTCTGAAAATTTGGTACCACATTGATTATCTAGTTGGTGTTTAAAATTAATTAAGTACTTAAGAATTCAGCATCTTAGAAGTCTTTTCCTCTCTCCAAGCTACCTAATGTAAGAACAGCAAGTCTGAATGACTTGTCAGTGGATATTTGGTAGCTACCACATCTGTCATTTAGCCAATACTATACTTTGAATGGTACTTTGAAGGCTCACATATTACTAAACAGTTGTTAGGATGACATAGGCTACCTCCCAAGATACATCAGTTATTTCTGAAATTCCTTGAGAGTTTCTGATTGAGAACAATGTAACATACAAGGGCTGTTTTCTTTCATTGCTCCATCAATCATTACAATGAACTAACAACAGGAAGAGTGAATGGCATGAACACATCCTACTTCCACGGGGCACTCATTCACTCCTGCCTGCTGTCCTGCACAGAGATATGGGGCATTACAAGCTAAGGGGTTCCCTTTTTTCTGCTGTAAGCCAGCACCAAATCTCACTTAGACACCTTTAACTAAACAACATGTGAGAAAAAAGCCAATTTCATCATTCTGACCTGGCTGCTTGCGGTGCATTTGTGATGCAATGAACCCACTCTGTGAGAGGGCTGGACGTGTGCAGTCATGGCAATTGCACATCTGGAATGTCTGATGGAATAGAAACAACATCCTGATCCCAGACAAACCTCACATGTGCACAGACCATCCAGAGTGAGATTGGGCTCCTTTCAAGGGATGTTGCAGTGCTCACTTCCTGTCCTCACTCACTCTCTCCATATTTGCTCTTCACTGCGAAACATCTGCAAAGCCCAGCCTCAGAATTCCAACTGCTAACAGAGTTAGTTCTAGAAATAGTGGGATATATGGTTTAGACTCTGGTTTTACATCACCTACAGTCTAAGGGGTACATCTTTATCTCAGGCTTATGGTATAGCACAAGTACAGTTATTGAAAGTACCCTTACCTATACCATTAAGAGCAACAAGATTTAGCATCCATTTAAATAATCATAACAGAATATTTGGTAAATTTAAAACCTCTTGGTTTACAAAGGATCCATAAATCAACTGCAAACAGAAGTTTCTAAATAAAGAGTCATATATAATTAAAATGTAATTCATGGCCAATATTGTATTGTAGCTAGAATGCAAAAGTTTGGCAAACGAGACAGGCATTGTGGAATCATTTTGAGAAACTTCTAACTTACTTATAGGTATCAGTCACTTAAAGAGCAGAATGCTTTGATCTATTGTATCAAAAGGCTTCTCTTTCCTCCAGAGAATCAAGAATTGCCAGATGGCTTTCCAAGCTTTAAATGGATGACAAAATATCTCACAAAAATCTCTGGTGAATCATTAGTCAGCTCTAGCAAACTTTAAATTGACTACTGAACTTCAAAGTTAGCAGACACTGCAGATTATAAAGTGAAAGCCAGTAAATTATTCATGGTTCAGCACTAATAACAACAAACAAGTAGTTGAAACATCAAGAAAATTCAAATTATCAAATGCTTCATGTTAACTGGCATCATTTTCTATTGACTACAAAACTTTTATATAGAGATACAGATGCAAAGTATAGACATGTTTTTCAAGGAGAGAGAATGTTTGTAAGTATTTTCTTCTGAATGGCACTGTCTCAGTTGCCAATCTTGAAACAGCAGGGGAAAAAGAAAATAATGAACCACATTTGAAATTATACAATGGAACAGTTAAAATTATCTTTAAAATTTTACAAACACACCAAACATTTGTAGCACTTCAAAGAAAAAACAAATAGATATAAACAGTGCACAAGTCCTTGTAATAGACAAGGTTTCCCCATGGAAAATTCTGTCCCTCTGAGTTTTGGAGCACTCCTCTTGTAGACAGCACAGCTGGAAATATTTCAATAGCCACAAGCCAACAGTTTTGCCACACAATCAGAACAGCTTTGGAACAGGACACAGGGAAGCATAACTGGCACAGGCAAAGGGGAAAATGGGGAGTTAGAGAGTGACGACCCTCCCGAGCCTCATTACCTCCTGTATTTCTTAAGTCCTGGATGTGATATGAGCTACAGTTCCCATGCAGGCTCCCCTGCATTCCTGAGCTGCACAACACCTGGTAGAGCTACACCTGTATTTATGCTTCATGTGCTTTCACATGGTACAGCTCTGTGGATGGTGTTTATACTGAGCAGTTCAATACAACTCTGGCTGCTCCAGCAGCAAAGGACAAGTACAGACTAAATGCCAATACAAATAATTGCAGGGAACAGAGGCAAGTGGAGGAAAAATGTACACAGTTTATATTAGCAGATCTGATGCTCTTATAGGACTTTCTATTTTTATTCTGATAACATGTAATTCCATGAAAATACTCGCTTTTATTTTAGTGGAAATGAAGTGTTTCCAGTCAATGTGGCTGCAAGATGCAACTCGTGACTCTTAAGTAACACAACTGAAAGGCAAACAAAAGGAACGGCAACTTTTAATTTCA
Organism: Illadopsis cleaveri; assembly: GCA_013399915.1. Classification (NCBI taxonomy): domain Eukaryota; kingdom Metazoa; phylum Chordata; class Aves; order Passeriformes; family Timaliidae; genus Illadopsis; species Illadopsis cleaveri. The sequence goes on along the minus strand of VXBB01016059.1, from coordinate 16,188 downwards.
TGCTTTCAACATCCATCTCAAAATTTGCACTGAAAATTGTTTTTGAGGTGTGACTGTCAAAACTGAAACTTGAATGCCTGATTTGATGGGAAACACATTTGTCAAGAATCAATAGGAAAACATTTCACTCAAAAATTAAAGACAGAAGCAGATGCTCCAATTTGATATCCCCCATAATTCTAGATTTCAAAACCTCTTCATTTTTACAAGCTGTTTCTAATGTTCACATTCTTACTGTAACAGTCTAATGACATTCATTGTGTTACTAAACAAAGGACTTTAAATGATCTCAGAATGTTGTTAGTGTATTGTTGTACAGCAATGCCATCTAATTCAGAACATCTTTTCAGAAATCAAATTGTTTATACAAATACATCAAACACTTCATAGACTCTGCAAATTGAAAATATAACCAGACATGTAACATAAACAGAACAAAACCCAAGACAAAGTGGTCAGTCAAGCAAAGTCATCTGCTCACAACCTCCTGAAGCCTTGAAATAAGCACATACTAGATGGTGAATTATTACTGCAAATCCCCCAAGGAGTAAATAAACCCAAATAAATACTTTTTATTGCTATACTCATTTTTACAATCAGTGGGCTCCTACAGTGGGTACTCTTGTTTTTTTAAACTGCATCACTTGAACAGCATAAAACCAGTCCTTATAAACAGAAAGTCCTTGGGAGGCTGGAGATGAGCATGGTGGGTTTGTACTCAGTTACAGCACTTCAAATGTGCTGTATCATTAAAGCAGACACAAGTGGAGAACCAGCCTCCCAAGACACATTTTCCCATTCCTGTGATTACAGATGTGGACTGGAGGGTCAGAATTAATTGAAGCTGAGCTGGAACAGAAACATCTCAGAGTTTGGCTGGGTTTGGGCACAGGCAGGAAGGAGCCGACCTGCAACCCTCACATACTCAAAACCCCAAAACTGCTCCATGATGAACATATAGGAACTATTTACTTCTACTGCTCCCTCTTCCCTGAGCACTGTGCTACTCTGTTGTTACAGAGAGAATTTTATTCCAGTCTTAGATGATGTCTATAGTTAAAAAGAAAAAAAAAACAACAACAAAAAGATAAACTTGATCCCAATGACCACTCAAAAAATGTCATTGGAAGCCCTTTCTGGCATTGTGACAAAATTGATAGGACATATCATCAGTCTCCAGAATGCAAAAGCACAGCCAAGAGATTTTGTGGGAAAAAATAAAATAAACCACACATAAGCTTATGTGAAATATCTTGTCTTAAAATAGACAGGGAAACTTAAATATTTTCCATCCTCTCTAAGTTCTTTCTGAAAATCACTAAGTGTTCTGCTCTGAGTCAAGCAAGTTTTAATATCTACAGCATTGAGTATAATTATGACCAATTCATCATTGGTCTATACACTGTGCCAACTGTATTATGAAAAAAATTACATTTTCCAGGCTTATTAGAAGTTTATTCCACTCCTTTATCTTTCTGATCCTAAAGAAATTTATGTTTTCCTATTGTTTACACCATTAGCACCAATGATTTACAGTATTTTGATTTCTTCCTCTTATACAGTAATAGCAAGAGGCAAAAATCACTTAAGCAAGTGAGCATACAGCACAAGAGATATTTGTCATTATAAAGCATTAATTTCACTTTCATTTACAAGCATGTCTAGGAGCACAATGAATTGAGGTAATGCACAATTTCCCAAACCATAGGGACACTGTTCCAGTACTTAAATGTCTCAACCTGTATAAACACAGGAGTCAGGATAGGTATTTATGCCACCACCACTGCTGACGGCTATCAGGGGATAAAGGAATTTTGGTGACAGCTAACACTGTACATTTCTCATTCTTTTAAATAGATAAAGTTACAATTTGATATTATGTATGATTTTTTCACAAATTTTTCTTGAGAATCTCCAGGGGGTTTTTTGGGGGGGTAGGGGGTTGAAGGTTTTTTTGGGGGGGCGTGTAATCCTTCTAGGGTAAAAAAAAAAATCAGAGGGAGGAGAGGTGGGAAAAAATAATTGAACTTTTTTCAGCAGGCAGCAAAGTTGCACAGATATAGTGCTTCCCTGGCTAATGCTCAAAGCAAGGTGCTCCTCCAGCTCTCTGTTTCAGGGGGTTTTAGGCACTAACAGGTCACCAGTGAATGGTTTTACTGTCATGAGATTAACCAGGAGCTCACCTAACAAGAGGAACTGACGATTATAGAAAAATTTCTCAACAGCTGATTCAGAAACAGAGCAGAACAGACAACAGAAGCCTCCAGAAGACACCACAAGCAGAATCCCTCTAAGAAATCATGACAAGTCCACTCTTCAAGATGCTCAAGAAATATGATGCAAGTGTCAGAGGGGAAAAAGTGTATATTCCACTTGTGACCTTTTTTCTGGATAAGACCTCCTTGATTCTGGAAATTGTACAAAGCTTGTACTTTGTTATAAATTTATATCCTAAAGTTGTAGAACAGTTACCACAAATCCTTCTTATTAAAGAAGGATTATTGCCATCAGCTAACATCACCTAGAGCTTTTAAATTCCCTGCTTTCAAAGATCTATGGGGTCACTGCAACAGTAAAAAGGGAGCAGCAGATCAAGGGCAATGCTATAACAGGGTCTGAACAGAAGATCTATCATCAAAGATAGATGTACTAAATCATACACAAATTCAGCAGGAATTGGACAATCTAAAATGCAGTCAGACTCCAAAAGCAGGGAGGAAATTCTCTCTTTTCTAACCTGCACACGAGTTATATCTAAATAATCTTTCACAAGTGGTTGGCTTGCTTTTTTTAGAAGCATAGTTTATGTATGAGGAGTTCCTGAAAGGAGGAATGTTTAATTTTCTGGTGTTTTAGTGGAAGAAAAGAAGCAGTTATCTGAAAATGCAATCAATAAGCTATAGGCACATTAAGATCACATTGAGAGGTTCCCATGCCAAGCAAAGAGGTGTAAGCAGAGAACAAGCCTTTAGAACAATCCTTTGATAAATGTGGCCTGACAACTCAGGCAGCATTTTAGACTCTTAACAGATGCAGATGGACAGGATATTAAACTTGAGAAATGACGGGAAAAAGAAAACAAGAAATACTTGTGAATGATTCAACCCTTAGGAAAACATAAAAAACACTAAGGAGTTTCAGATCTGATGGAGCTGTGTATGATACCGGAGACTTCCGAATTAAGGACTAACACACTGTTGTTAAAGCACATAATTGTGAGTGATCCACCCAAATCAACAGATTAAAATAAATTAATGAAGACAACTCCTCCAGAAACCAAGTACCTGCCGAGGTAAAGGAGCTGCATGTTTTTAGCAACATAAGAGTAAGAATGCTGCAGTGCAAACAGAGCTTTCAGTTCATCACCCACAGCCAGGCTAAGCAGTAATTACTTAATCTTAACATCTGAACTGGTCTCGGAGAACTGCTCTATCAGGCAGAATGTTGAAAAAGAGGCCTAAATTGCATGAGAGAATTAAGCTTAATTTAGGTTGTCAATCTGTGCTGGTCTGATCTCAATTCCGTAGGAGGTTTTGTAGCCCACATATTGAAAAGAGTCATGTAGTTGGAGCTCAAACAATTGCAAAAAGCAAGTTTTTCCTTGGGGCTAAGTCTCCAAGTAACAGTGCAATCTCACCATCGTTTTGAAAGGATATACACCATGTCCCTGCCTGTGTTAGGACTGATTCAGAACAACAGAAATAGCAGCACAATATTTGCTCAAGATAGTAAAAAGATAATCTGAGATTCCAACAAGCTGCTTTCACCCTCTTGTTGTAAAGTATTATTCTAAAAACGATGGTATTTTTTAAATCATTGTGAGCAAGCGATGATGAAAGACCCATGTCTGCAACAACCTGCAATAACCTTTTACGCCACTTCAGGTTGGGAAAAGTGAGTGGCCACATTAACTGGGGAGATGAAAATATTCACAATCTACCCAAATGCAATTAATTCTTAATTGTAAATTTTTAAAGACACCTCGTAGGGTTTAGCCACACCAAGAGAGTGCCACAGGGTAACATATTATTGTTACCTGATCAATACACTTACCCATCTGTAAGTGGGTGCAGACAAAGATTGTTACTTTACCAAGCTCTTACCCTGAGCTATCAATAATCATAATGATAAAAATTTGGTATTATAAAAGTAATTCATGAGAAGAATTGCCTTGTCATTGCTGTACTAAACTGGAGTTGGGGACATTCTTGGAGGCTCTACAAAGTCAGTGCTGGGGTTTTGTTTCTTCCCCAGGTGGAAAGAAAAAGCAACTCATATTCACCTTGTACAAAACACTCTGCATGGCTGAATTATTCGATCCTATAGGTATCAATTATCTATAATTACCTATAGGTATCAATTATCAGATTAGCAATAGGTATCAATACAACTGCAATGACTACTAAAGCTTCCACAACTCCTAAAGATTGCCAACTGTAACATGACAATATAATTTTTCTGAAGAAATTACAGCCAGTAATAAAAAGGTTTGAGGGTCTTTATCAGATGTTCAACTTGTTAACTGATTTTCACAGGTTTTCCCATATATGCTTTAAATGATGTATCTTAATATTAATCTGCCAGACTTTAAAGCATCAACAAAAGATCACCAAGTATGTATGGGCAAGCTACTGATGGATTTGTTCAGCATGGAAACAGCCACCAGGAGGGCTGAGGAAATTAGAAATGTACCACCTGATTTTACATGCTTCTGCCAGAAAATAAGTGCAATAAAAATTAGGTGGAGACACCACCCTGAGTATCTTCTAACATAAACTCTGTAGGAGGAAATAAAACAGAATGTCAGATAGCATGAAAACCCAATTTACAAGCTTCCTGTAAGGTGAAGCAGAGGCAAACCACAGTGTTTGTTTCACAAGGTAACGTTCCCATTGCTGGGATGAAGGAGCAGCAGTTCTCCAGCACATGATGCACCCACAAATATATTTCTGAGTTATAACTCCAACAGCTGCAGAGAGTGCCTGACTTCCCTCTCACAACAACAGAACGGGGAAGTGAGGGCAGGTCCCACGCAGGAAATTGTTCCACGTGCCCGACTCTGCAATTATTTCAGATTCCTTTTTATTCTAAGACATGAGGTCTCACCTGCCCTGAAATTCCCTTCCTTCCCTTCCTCTGCTGAAAACCTTACCTACCGCAGCACACAGCTACTGAACGGGGAAGCAGGAGGCAACACAAAACCAAACCCAACATCTGCAGCCCATGTTTCAGTATAAAATATTTGCAGATGCTAAATCTTTATGCCAAAATAATTTAACAGATTAAAGATCCATTGATTGCACGTGATCAGATTTTAAGACAAATACATAAAGCAAAAGTATTTTTATTTGCTAAAAAAAGTATAGCAAGCCAAACTTCTTAATATTGTTAAATTTATTGAAATGTTTGAAACATTGCATTTTCCAAGTATGTAAAAGAAGTACTTTTAACTGTGTGTTTTAACTGATTTGTCTAAACCCAGCCAGGAAAGTTTCAGAACAGCAGGAAAGCTCTTTCAGAAACAGCATAAGAAAAAAGTGACTCATGCTGAAAAAGGCGTATTACAAAAGTGACACCCTTTGGACAAAATCCCTCTATTAAGTGGGAGCATATTAAGTCAACACAGGGCAGAAGAAGAGGAAAGTTCAACAAAATATTCACTGCTTTATCTACAAAGGTACAAGGGAAGAAAGAAATGAGTCTTTCAGATGAACAAGTGATGCTCTAAATGTTACTGCTGAAAAAGCAGAATCAGATGATGGAGAATACATCATATTTCAAAATGGAAACAGATCAGCAAAAACCTCAAGGAATTACCAGCTGCCAAGCAAAGGGATATAATTTTTTTAATGTCCAAGAAAAAAAAATTCATTTCACCTGGCATTGAACAGAGTATACAATAAATAGACCATGCTTAAATAAAAAGAAAAAAGAAAAAAGCAATTTATAAAAATATGTAAAATATGAACATAGTTGAAAACTGAGGAGTTGGTGAAAAGCAAGAATGGATTGTGAAAATTACCTGGTGGAGTGTTTGTCACCAGAAAGGCTCCTGGGACTAAAACATAACCTGCTAAGGAAGCTCTTTTCTCATTTGTCTGTCCCTGGACTGCCTCCATCTTACATCTCCCACAGGCTAGCACCAACCAGAGCTGAACAGGTATAAGTGTCCCCTGTCTGAAACAGTTTGGATTCAACATCTGTTTTAAAATGCATCCTACAACCTACTGAGTTTGACAGAAACAAATAGGAAGTGACCATTCATATATCCCTCCTAACAAACTGAAGTGGTAACCTCTGGGAGGAGAGCAGGGCAATGAGAAGCAGGTGGGGGATGACAAGATCTTAACTTAAATCAGATGCAGCTCAAAAAGTGCACCTGACTGTGCTCCAACCTGGGGCCTTCAGGAGGCCCCAGTAACCCATCCCTGACCTCTAAGGAAGGCAGGTGAGTAGGGCATCAGATTGCACAGGTTAATCAATATTTATTTACATGCCCCCAGCAGGCACACCAAAGATGCCTAATTCATAACAGTGAATCCTTCTGCAAATATTCCTCTTCCCACAATTCAGTTTCTGAAGTTGGGAAGTGCTCACCATTTTTCTTCTAAAAATTTCTTAAAATCCTGTCTCTTTCAACAGGAAAAAGGAAGATCCAAACAAAGTGTGATTGTTTCTAACATGAAAACAAATATTTAAAGAAACAAATTCAGTACTTTAGTAAGTAGAGCTTAATCTCTTACTGGCTTTGTCAGTTTCTGTAACTCTTTTTCACACTAAGTGCACTGATAGGTATTATATTCAGATGTGGTCAATCACATCATGAAAACCCAAGGAAAAACACTTGTGAAAAACACAATGTACAGACATGATGGGTAACACATTGCTCATTTTCACCTATTATGAAGAGTAATAGAAACAATATGCTCCCAAGATTTCAGAAAAGCTCCATTTTACAGATGGAGAGGGGTGGAATGGCAAGAAGGACTGATTTATTCTCAAAAAAACATTTCTCTGTTTCACTGGCATCAAAAAAGCTGTTGCCTTAAAGAAAAAAAGGACATAATTTTACTACAGTCAAAAAGGACTACCAGTACCTAGGATTTCAACTGCTATTTGGGAATGCCTTTAGAAAAGTTTAAGTTTTACATTTCAAAGCCTTTGTATTATTTTTTTTTCCCAAGTTTCCCGTGGATTATGTTACTAATTGGAAATATGTGGGAAATATTTCCCACAATTATGTTTAGAAAAATTCCAGTGATAATTAGCACCAATCCTCATACATGTGGAAAGCATTAAAATCATTGAAAATGATAAATAGTGTTGATTTTATGCAACAAAATGTAGACATTAAATACATAAAACATTATATTAGGTCCATACTGACCTGTATGCTCTGTCAGTAACAAGAAGTCTACAGGAAGAGGTTAAAAACATAAGCAAATAATAATTCTTTCCTCAGCAGATGTATTAGACTTTTGCCAACATGAGACCCTGGGTTTTATATCTCATAAGCTGCATCTTATTTGGAAGTCATCAGTGATTGTTTTCTCCCAGAATTTGTGAACTGGTTTATAAAACTGCTTGATTATTTGCATCCATGACATCCTGTGGCAAATCCAATCACACGTGCACTGAGAACCACATGTTCTAGTCTATTTCAAATCATCACATCACTCAACACTTGGAGCCTTTTTGCACAACTGCATTTTAACCTTTCATAACCCAGCTCCCTTCTCGGGTCCTTTACAAATACAACATCTGCCCAGAGCTCCCTGTTCAATTCCAGTACTGCCTCCATCCTTCAGCCAGGGAATCTGTGCATGGATCTTCTTTTTCAGCTCACTTCCACAGCCTTTGGTGAAGCACCCTGTCAATCCCTTCTGCAGGATCTGAATGGGTTTTGGCAACCAGATTTCCCTGTTCTTACACTCACTCACTCCTGTAAAGATGCCAGAGGGCTGTGATGCATGACTTCTGTTTACAATGGGTGTTTTGACTTTTTCCCAATGTATTACGCTGATCCTGATATCCATTCTTTCTGCCCCACTGGAAGTTGTACTTACTTGGCCAACACAAAAGTCAGACATTGAACTGACATCTTTCTATTCCTACCACTCAAGGCACTCTCACACACATGGAACAAGGATAGTTTACCATGAACATCTGCCAAAGTTTCTTCTTCACACATACTCTAAAAGGTGGGTTCCTGTGTGCTTATTCTGGTGCAGAGTACAAATTAACTAAAACTAAATAAATTAATAAACTACATTAATACCTCTTCTTTCTTTTGCAGGTGAGAACATTATGATACTGGAAAATTAGTTTCCAAAGTTAATGCATGTATTTCAAAAAGGTCAGCTTTTAAACAGATTAGTAAATAGCAAAACTCTACAAATGCATCTTAGCAGCCTGACCCGTTGTGTGCAAATACAGAGAATGATGCTTAAGCTAATGCCTTGTCCTTCAGGAGACTAATTCTGCTTCACTTGTCTTCAAGATTCCCCCTATAATGAACCAAACTGCTGAAAAAAAAGCCCCCCTTCTGAAAAACAGTCCCTTAAAATTCTTATTTTTATCATTTTCTATCAAAAAAATACATAGATTTGTACATTCACCAGGTTATTTTTCTCCCTGCTACATCTGTAACCCTATCACAAAAAACTAGCATAGGTCACCTGATTATTCCATGAAATATTTTCCTGAATTCAAATTCAAGACTTTCTCCACACCTGCCAAGGTCAAAATTCCTCTTTAATGCATCTTCTAAACAGGCAGGGGCTACAGTAAAACTGACAGCACAAAGCAGCTCAATAAATTCAGCTATGCCATCAATATCTTGTATCGAAGATGTCACCTGGCTGAATTCAATCTTGCTTAATTGCAATGTTTATGTCTACCCAGCAAGATGTTAAAATGGCAAATTAAAACTGAATTACTTAACATGTTTGCAGCACACCTAATTTTCCTATATTAACCTGTATCCACCTGCTCAGCTCTCCAAGGGTGCAAAATAATTTAAAGGCAACAAACTTCCTTGCTTGCTGTACTGAAACTTAATGCCCATAATCAATAAAAATGAGACAACCATCATTGTCAACTGCTTCATCTCTCCTGAGGAGTGAGCAAATCATTATCATCAGTTCCAATGTTGCTCCTCTGAAAAATGAAATTTTGAGACTGATGCAGCATTTGCATTAATGAAACCAGAGCATTTTACTTTACACGAAGCAACAATCAGCTGCTAGAGATGTAAAAGCTAGGCCCAGATTACACTCCATGCCAACAAAAACAATTGTTCCTTAGCTTGCTAGTCCTTTTAATTTATTGCCATAGCATGGAGATATAACTCTTACTTGTAATCAACAACAAAAAAAATAAAATATTGGTGCATCAGCCTAAGAGAAGACTTTTTTCCCCTGTTTGCTCAAGTTCTGGTCTATGTCACTCTCAGTTCCCAAGCCTCTTTCCACCTCTCCTTATCTCAGTCTTCATTTTCCCACTGTCAAAGCCTGTTTTTCCAGGAAGGAAAGTTATGGTAAAGATGAGGAATATTGTTCAGCACCTCTTTGCCCTTTGGCACTGCTATCAAACACTGGGATTTTATCTGCCACATTAGCAGAGATCTTACAAAAAACACATTCCTTTTTGTATAATGTACATGGTGGTCACTCAAACAATAACCAGTAACAGATGTCTGAAGTGAGGAGAATGGACTATATAAATAGAACTTTATAAATTCTGATGATCCCTTCCCAGATTTGAGACCTTGACACTTAATTTATAACTATCAGTATGGCCCTATCCTTCCCTTTGTGTGTTTATTTCTAGTTCCAACTCGGTAAGGATCCCTTGCCCATCATGCCTTAAGTTTCTCTGTGACCTTGCAGATAATCTTACCCTCAACTTGCCTTCATTTAACAGTGTAGAGATAAAAATGAAAAAAACCTCTGCAAAGAATCCAGCACCCAAATAAGGAATTCTGTCAGGGCTATGAACTTACATGCTTACATAAAATTACTGGTTTCATTCAGTACCTTGCAATGACCATCTGGGAAAGTTTTTCTTTCAAAGGAGACACAGAAATATGAAAGAAATGTAACCTGCCAGAGTCCACTGAAGTTTTGATGGCACAAGATTTGTATTTAGGTCTGCTTTCCAGGGGTTTTCAAACAGTGCTCTCACTCAATATGCACTGGAAATTAGGTAGTAACTGCTTTAAATATCCTTACAGTTCAATATTACAAGAAAGAATGTTAGAAGTGGAATTTTAGAAGAAAGTTCTCCATGAATCTATAGCTGTAAAACTTATCTGCCAACAGCACTTTCACTCCTATAGAAACAGCAGAACTAAAGATCCATTCAGCATAATACAGAAGCACATTTTAAGACTGCAGTCTTTATAATGCTGCATTATGTTTAACTGCCTTGTTTTCACAGTCCCTTTTAAGATAATAAAGGTTTCTGTATGTACTTCTGGATATAGATGCTTAAGAAAAAACTATTTTTTTAAAATGTCATTAATAATCCATTTCACTAAAACAAAGGATATCACCAATAGCAGAAGCAATGGAAAAGAACAGATTTTAAAAAGACATGGTTGGATCCTGCCATTGTAACAGCTCTGCATGGATGCAGAACAAGTTTACAGACACACACAGAGACTGTCATTTGTTGTACTTGTGGACAAAACTCATCCTTCAGTATCTTTAAGCTCGTAGGTCCAGTAGAAGTTTTACATTCCTGAATAAATTTTTCCAACAGTCCAATAAAATTAACAATAATCCCAGCAAACCTGCAACTCTTAACATTTAAAAACTTTGCAATCAGCTTCAACAGCAAAAATCCACATGCATGAATTTCAAGCTCATTTGTAGGAAATAGACTTCCCCTTTCTTCTAAAGGCAATGCAAAATATGGATTTACCCTGTGCAGGCAGCAGATAAACAGATCTGTGAAGCATTTCTCCAACTGACAGATGATATTACAGGGCAAAAAGTTTCTTTCCTTCCTGGTACAACAGTCACCTGTACCCACCCTGCTGGAAATCCATTGTGATTAAGAGACCAGGCTGACAAGGAGAAAGGCCTCTGTATACAGCAGCAACATTTCTGATAGAACTCCAGCAATGCCTACCAGAAGTCAGGAATTTTATACTAAAATGCATGACAGCAGATGCTACAAATATAATGTCATTTCACTGGTTACAAAACCCAACCCTGTCATACAATTATAAGTGTGAAAACAACATGAGCAAAACCAAAGGATGAAGCCTCACATGCTGCAAAAATCACCTACCAAAGACAGGACTGTGCCAACTAAGGAACTTTAACAAAACTGCAGGGCTAGAACAGCTATGGCTGGGATTTCACTTCCTACAAGTCTGCATCGTTTTTAAGATCCACATAGAAAAGACCACCCTGGATAAATTAAGTTTAAAAACCTACAGATTTTTTTCCCATGAATTTCAACAGGGGAAAAAAACAAACCAAAAAAACACACCTACTTTACAGATTGAGAGGGAAAGCAACAGCTCATTTTTTAATTTCAAAAATTGATCGTATGCTAGCTGCACAACTGTCTTTGGTAAAAGGAATGAAGGAACAGAGATGACAGCACATGACAGATTACAGCTCCTGGATGTCAGGAACGACAGAGACAGGAACAAGTGATCACACCATCCATTTCATCTGACTGACATTAATAACAGCAAGACAAGAAAGCAAAAAAGAAAAATAATAAGACTTGGCTTTAACACATCCAAGAACACTATTAAGCTTCATTGTAGTCACCTATGGCCATGTATTCATATCTTTGTATTATTTTTTGCTTGAATTTAGTAACAAAGTTCCACTCAGGGCTTTTTAAAAAGATGGAAAGACAAACATTTGTTAATAGCAAAGGCAGCAAAAACACACATTATTCAACAATGAATAAGATCTACTGTGTTGCTAAGGGACACAGGTAAATGAAGAGGAAATATTTCCTCATTTGCCTGATATGAAGAATGAACTCGTGATCTACTGTAATGTAATTAACATCAAAGAGAACAATAGAGATCAGGGTGTTTAAACATTTTAATTCATTAATATTAATGATTATAACATGGCAGGAGTGCTAGATGCTCCAAATCTTGCTGGCTTTAAAGTTTTTCAATATGCCCTTCAACCTCTCTTCATTAGGTTTTCAGAAAAACACTGAAGAACAACAACCCACAACAAAACTTCAATTTTATCAACCAAATATTCCTCAAAAAATTCAGCTAAATACACAAGTGTTTAAAAGCTGTCATGAGAAATACACCCTTTTTGTATGAACTATTGTATATAACAGTATAAAAATGGACAGAATAAAGCAGTAATAAAATATATTTAAATATAATAAAACACAATCACAATATCCTACAGAAAGACTTCCAAAAAGGCCAAGGACACCACATGTGCTCCTTGATGACTGCAAGTACATTTATGAAGTTAAACAGTCTCTGAATATGACCTTGGAAAGGGCAGGTGGAAAACTGATTAAGGAAAATCTGCCATCTGGTGCCACATTGACTCCCCCAGGGAAATGGGCAGGACTGGAAGCCCCACAGACACCTCCCCCGACTGGATCAATACAATTAACGTTCAGTAAACCATCAGCCTTTCTTTGGATTAGTACTGGGGAAGGATAAAACATTCTGCCACTCCGGGACACCTCAGGGGCCTTAGGTTCTCCTTCTGGGGTGCAAAGCGGAACATGAAACATAAAACAGACAATTGTGCCCATCATCCCTCAAAATTTACACTTTCTGGCATGTGGATATTCCTCATCTCATCGCTGTTCCAAGTGGCTGAAAACAGTTTTTCAACCAATTAATCTCTCCACTCGAGGTTTTTCAGCAATCTGAGTATTATTTACTACTCCTAATCCTCATTATCAAACCACTATTAATTCCTGTTTTACTCCTGCTGCTCCATACCTTGTCTTGCTCCTAACCTTCTCTACACCTTTTAGTCCAGTTCTCAGCTTGGCACTGCCTGCACATCCCTGCTCCAGCACTGACATCCATCATTCATTTTGTCCTCATTCCAGCTCCACTGCTCTCCTATCATCAGTCTCTGCTCCTCACACTAACTACTGAACATCCCTGTAAGCCCAGCTACCCCCAGGCTCTGCTCCACAAATAACAAGGATCTTCAGCAGGTTTTTTGCTTTTTGTTGTCTTATTTTTGTTGTTTTTATTTTGTTTAAACAAATCATGCTACCCTTTCTCTTCTTTACTTTCAAACTGGACAGGCTCCATCTCCCCCCTTCGCATCTCTAGTGCAGCAGAGGCCACCAAAATCACAGATTCACTGTCAGTAGTGGGTTTTCCTAAATGAAAAGTGAACCTAAAAACTGATTTTCCCAAAGGTGTATAACTTGGTGGGGAGATATCCAAACCAAGGGCAAAGGGCTCATGACAAAGCTCCATTTAAAATTACTGCTGCTCCTTAAAGCCTAGGATTTGTTACCATGCAAAATATGGATTTGGATTGGATCTTATTGGATGCATAGCGGGTAGATATGTCCAAAATAGCACCTTTGCAGGGGGAAAAAAAAGAGTAAAAAATTCAACTATTTTACCAAACAAATTCTCAGCATGAAACTCATAATTTAGGTGAAATACTTAAAACCTTGGAAAACAAAACTGGTATCAAGAAATTAGTTGTAACTAACTGATAGAGATCATTTTGCTGCCTCATTTTGTAATTTATATTTATGGTTTTTTCATCAAAGGAAATGAAACTGGGCCAGACAGCAGCTCAGCAGTGATGAAACACATCGATTCTCTTTGCTCATATGCTGTTTAGGAGAACAGTATCTTAGGGGTTTACTGGGCAAAAGATTAATTCAAATTTTAACAAAACATCTGGTTTGAGTGGTGCTTAGAAAAGGCAACAGAATTTAAGCAGCAGAGAACATTTAAGTCTTAAAAATAAAAAGACAGTGATCTACAAACTGCAAGCTTTCTTAATCTCCTGTAGTAATATTGACACATTTATTAAATATTTTATAATACTGACTTAAAAAATGTAGGTTTGCCATGTAAGAGTTTCATATAAAAGCTTATTCTGTCAGCTGACTATCCCTAAAACTGAACTCCCCCAATAATTTCCCTTATCCATATTAGAGTATCTGCATTTTGAGATTTTTAAATCAGTCTTACGGATTGGTGTGCCATTTTTTTATCTCTTAAATAAAATACTTACTTGAGAATTGTATAAAGTCATAGGAAAAGCTAAGGTGAAATATTTTAAGCAAGTGTCCCTGAGATCACAGAATTAATAATTAGCAATTTTGTGAGGAGCAGTGGTAAGCTTAACTGATTTTACAGCCTACTTCTAACTGAACAAAAAAATCCTTACCAAAGATCTGCACATTTATCTGATAAGTTTGGGAGTTTGTTCTTTTTGTTACTTGCAAAACCTCAAAAATACATTGAAACTAAATTCATAAACATGTTAATAAATTGTCTTTGAAAACAGAGATAAAGGCACTATATAAACCCAAATATTTATTACTTGAACAGATATGTTGTCCATTAAAATGTTTTTATGGCATCTTACTCTTAATTAGCTCCATATATACATATCCATGTGAAGAACTTGTCTATCAGAACATGTAATTCTCATTTCTTTGTGATGAAAATGACATGGCACTTAGATAATATTGCACATGACCACTGCACTTGCAGTTCCTGATTATAAGAATGCTGAAAACAAGTATTAATTACATAAAAATAAGCAAAACAAAAATTCCCAGCTGTGTTGAAGCCATGCCAGGTTTCACAACAACTGAGGCTGAAACAGATGAACATTCTGGTCCCTATAACTAAATTCCTGTCAAACAGTAGCTACAGAAGGTTATTTAATGTATTGTACCTGTGCCTACCAATATCAAACAGGTAAAAGCACAATATTTATGAAAATTATTGCTCCAATGGCCCTTTGAAGGTCCCAAAGCCAGCTGGGAAAAAAAAAAATCCTTTGTTTTACTAAAACCACAGTGATGATGCAAAATAACTCTTTGATCTATTATATATTTGAAAGCACTAAGCTAAATGCAGACAGTAATTGCTGACAAATCCCAGTAGTAAACAAACCAGTCTCACATTTTACATATTATCAAGAGGCTACAGAATTAATGGTTACAGCCAAAGAAATGTTGACACAGTTGCAGATTAAGCCTCAACATGCTGATCACGTTAAAAATACTGCACAAGAAATATTTTTCCACTTTGTAAAAAGCCAGACTGTTTACATGCATAAGTGGCTGGAGATCTTGTTATCTGTGTGTGGTCTTAACATTGCAGTATCATAACCATGAATATAAAGAGAAGCAGCATGAAATAACCTATTATATTTACAATCAATGCCAGATTGCAAATATTAGAAGCACTGAGATTTGACTTTATGAAAACGAGCATTACAGCATATGTGTACCTACATACAAAGTTTTTACTTGCTTTTCTAAAAGTAATTAATAAAAAAAGAATTGAAACAAAGCTTTTCTGAAAGCAGAGGACTCATTTCACAAAAATTAAGTTTTCTTCCCTTTACATTGCTTAGAAAGGGGGAAAAAAAAATCAAGACATTAAGAAAAACACATATTGTCATTACTAAAAGCTGAGACATTCTGAAAGTATGGTAATTTCACCTGTATTGTTTTATCACATAAAATGCATTAAATTACTCTAATTTTCATACAAGTATAACATATGTCACAACTCTAGTTCATAACGGTCTTAAACCTCTAACCTGCTGATTCTTAGCTGAATTTTGCTACAAATTGCTGCTATAAATTTACTGGAAAAATCTCCTGCAACAAGTTTTTTTTTTTCTTTTTAATAAAAAGCAAAGCCTTACAGAGGAAAGAGTGCTGTGAAATCATTAAGAAGATGCAAGCTCCCTGTTCTACATGGAGACCAATTAGGAGCTTTACCATTTGCACTCAGCTAAGGACTGCCAACAGTTAAAGGGTACCAAACTGTCCCACCTGCCCCCTCCCTATGTCTAGCAATCAAACATGCAATTTTAAAAGGCAAGTACGAATAATAAACAAAAAAATATTTACTTCAGTCATTCAATGCAAGAACTCTCAGTACCTTTCACACTAATTGGCACTTCCTGCCACAGCCAGAAACACAAAGCAGAGACCCTCATC
>VXBB01016058.1:80779-105646 GCA_013399915.1 Illadopsis cleaveri | reverse complement strand
GGCGATGGGAAGGAGCGGCGGTGACCAGCCGGGACACAAGGCGGCCCGTGGCGATGGGAAGGAGCGGCGGTGGCCAGCCGGGACACAAGCCGAACCGTCGCGATGGGAACGGGGGCGGTGGCACCGCGGGGCGGGGCGGGGCCGCTGCACGAGGCGCGCGGGCTGTGAGGGTGGGGCGGAGCCGCCCGTCCCGTCGAGGCGATAAAATTGTGGAAGAGAGGCGTTGGGTGGGGGGGTTTTTTTGCCGGTAGATTAACTGGTGAAATAGCCTGGTCCACTTTTTGAGGGGATTGAGGCGTGGAGCTCAGGAGCTCTGGCTCCCTGCGGGGATGGGTTACCTGAAGCTGTTGGTGGTGAAGGACTTCAAGTCGTGGAGGGGGCAGCAGGTTATCGGCCCCTTCATGAGGTTCAACTGCATCATCGGGCCCAATGGATCAGGTAGTGTGGGTGGGTGTGGGGCAGCTGCTCCATGAGCTGTCAACATTGAAGGCTCAGTTTGGTGGGATTTAATCTCACGGAGCTCCTGAAAATCTCCTCATGTGCACCTGAAGGGGTGGCAGCACAAATGAAGTCTTGGAAGTAGCTCCTCTGTAGTTCTTAGCTGAAAGTTTAGGTTTTTCCAGTATGG
Organism: Illadopsis cleaveri; assembly: GCA_013399915.1. NCBI lineage: Eukaryota > Metazoa > Chordata > Aves > Passeriformes > Timaliidae > Illadopsis > Illadopsis cleaveri. Next base: position 105,018 of record VXBB01016058.1, on the reverse strand, counting down.
AAGGGAAAGGAGCAGGCTGGGGGGAGATAGGGGGTGGATGGAATTTTAATTTCGCGTTGACTTGGTGCTGTCCAGCTTAAGCAGAAAGCCTAGTTTGCAAACAACACAGCTTGTCTTGCCCAACACAGCTTACAAAGATCACATAAGGAGGGCTTTATTTTAATACTCCGGGCTGTACCAGTGGAAACTTGCTCTTTGATGGGAGTCTGTGGGTTTTGCTGCGCTTCCCCCGGGACGGGCAGAGCGGCTCTGCGAAATGGCGGCTGCTGGGGCCGGGCTGACACCAGCAGGGCTCTGCGGTGCGGCGCCGTGAGGTGATCCCAAGGTGCTGGAAATTCTCAAAATTTGATCTCTCCTTCAGAAAGCTCCATTTAACAAAGGCGATTTTATGTCTGTCAGAATGGTGAGAGGTGAGGGTTGTATTATTAGAGCAGCAAGGATGGGTTTAACATCTCGCTTTAGTTTCCCCAGTCTCTTAATGGTTTAATTTACAATTCATATTTTTAGACCCTGTATTTTCCTCACTTAGCTGAGTGAAGTAAGATCTGTGAATGTAAGTTGAGTATATTTAGCGTTGTTACCATGTTCTTTATCATCCTATCCCCCACTGCTCTGTATTGTAAAGTCTCAGAATTATGATACTTTTCCCAGGTGCTCTTTCAGTTAAATCTGAGTACATTTTATAGACGAATCCGGGAACAAAAAGGTGTGAATATTTTGTAATCCCTGAATTGAGTATTTTTATTCTCTGTTTTCCTCCTAGTGTTCTTCCTTTTCTGATACTTTTGAGAGTAACTCAGAATATTGTTGAAGTAATACTACTTTGGTTGAAGGCTGAAAATAATTAAGCTGTCGGCAAAAATGCTCAAGACTGAAGAGATAAAACAAAAAGATTCTATTAGGAGGATTTTTGTTGAAGGACTATGACCAGACAGCTTTGTTGCTGTGGTGAATGGAGCTAGGAAAGTGCTAGTATTCTTCAGGAGACTGGAGTTGCAGTGGAAAAGTTGGGGCTGGAGTGCTCATGCAATAAACCTCCCTCCCTTCACTCCAGAAAGCACACTGCTGAGAAAGGAGGGTGATGTGGCACACTCTCCTCTAGAGAAGCCTGCATAAAAAGTAAAAGACTTCTTCAATAAGGGTGAAAAAATAAATCAGTTTTGTCATCATTTTTATTACGGACAGGCTCATTTTCTGCTGCCAGTGTGTTGCATCTTAAAAATGTGTTTATTGTGTGCAACAGCTTCTCCTCAATAAAATCACACAATCACAGAATGGTTTGGGTATGTCATCTAGTTCCAACCCTCCTGCAATGGGCAGGGACACCTTGCACTAGACTGACTTGCTCCAAGCCTCATCCAGCTTGGCCTTGAACACTTCCAGGAATGGAGCATCCACAGCTTCTTTGAGCAACATGCGCCACTATCTCACCATCCTCACAGGGAAGAATTTCTTCCTAAAAGAATAAAAAAAATTCTTAATTAGAAATAGAACTTTTAAAGAATTTGGAAATTCTCCAGATTCTTTAATTCTTAATAAAATGCTTCCATTTATATACTATCAAAAATGTCTTACTTTTTTTTCTTTTATTTACTTTTTCAGGAAAATCTAACATAATGGATGCTGTTAGCTTTGTGATGTGTGAAAAGACATCAAATTTGCGAGTTAAAAGTATTCAAGAACTTATTCATGGAGCACATGTTGGAAAACCTATTTCTTCTACAGCTAGTGTGAAGATAGTGTATTGTGAGGAAGATGGGGAAGAAAAAACATTTTCAAGAGTAATCCGTGGTAGGTAGTATGTTCTACTTGTATGTTGTCTGATGTATAAAGAAATGAAGACCAAAAATACCCAACTTAGAATTTCAGGTGCCCAGTATTAGTTCATAGTTGGGCAGATTATTATAGTCCTTCAGATGGCATTTTAGTAATGATAGAAATGAAAAAATATATATATATTTGGGTTAATTAGTTAAAAATTAAACAAGTTATTATATGTTCTTTGCTCAATATCTGTCTAGATATTTCCTTGAGGTCTGTAGATGATGTAGGCTCTAGGAAATGGGGTCTGACACCTTGCTGCAGGTGTGAGCACCATAAGCATGTCAGTTCCTTTAGAAATTACTAAAATTAGAACCTAGAGTTTTCAAACAGAAAAAATAAATTACTGAAAGGAATAAATGAGTGATTTTAATCTATTGTCAACTTTGAGAAAATTGCTCAGGTAAATTGTTCCACTAGTTTAATTCTTTTCCAGTGGATATTTTTGTTGTGACCATTTTTAGCAGTATTTTTTTTTTCCTTTCCTCCTTTAGGTACTTGCTCTGAGTTTCTTTACAATGACAAGTCTGTCAGCAGGTCTGCATACGTAGCTGAGCTTGAAAAAATAGGCATTCTTGTCAAAGCCAGGAATTGCCTTATTTTCCAGGTGAGCATTCAAGGTACTTTCAAAAGAAAACAGGTTCTTAGGTTATTTCATAGAACACACAGTTAAGCATTGTCTAGAAATGAGAGCACCCTTAACCATCTACAGGGGAACTTTTTTTTTCCTGACCTTGCCAAGAACTACAAGACTACAAACTACTCTTAATGTGATTTGTATGTACATGCATACACTAGTAAGAAAGAAGCTGATCTGGAAGAAGTTGAGTGCTTCTGTTACTAACAATATATAAAAAAGTATGGGTCTGTATAAATGCTTAGTGTGTTTAATTGTTAGAGTGCTAGAAAATGTAACTTCATCTTGAAACATTCCTGTTAGTAAAGATGCATGAAAATGTAAAGAATTTTTTTTTTGTTAAGATTGAGGGGGTTGAAAATTCTATTCAGCTATTAGTTTTCAAGAATTTGATGACATAGGCCTTAAGCTTTTCATGAATAATACATTTCACAAAATCATCTTCCTTAGAGTTGCTGACAAAAATTCCTAAGGAAGAACAGATTTTTCCCCTTTACAGAAACCTTTCTAGAAACCTGAGTGGTTGGGTGATCCTCATTTTGGCACTAAATTTTTTTGTAGGGGTTTGGATCTAGATGCATTTCCACCAGCTGTGTTCACCTTAAATATATCCAGAGGTCAATCTGCACTATGTGCTTTTAAATTCATTTTTTTTTAGAATGATCTACAGTGCTGCATAATTTATTTGCTTTCAATTTTGGTTTAGGGAACAGTAGAATCAATTGCAATGAAAAAACCCAAGGAGAGAGCTCAACTCTTTGAACAAATTAGTAATTCATGGGAGTATGCTGAGGACTATGAACGAAAGAAGAAGAAAATGCAGCAAGCAGAACAGGATGCACAGTTTCATTATAACAAGAAAAAAAGTGTGGCAGCAGAACGCAAGCAAGCAAAGATGGAAAAAGAGGAGGTAACTTAAAATTACCCAGTTTTTTTCATGCTAAGTTGCCAGATTTTGCATCTCTTGTGAACTTCAATGGTGTTTAAAAAAGCACAACAAACCAACAAAACAAACCCACAAACTTCTGTTGGTTTTAGTCTAGTAGGTTTTTTTTCAGCATGGCATGCTATGTAATATTTAGTATCATTTGAAAAGGTAGAAGTATACATGTAATCTAAATAAAAGAAAGTATAGGCTTGCCAGTATAATTAATTAATTTAAGTATTGACTTAAATATTTGAGTTTTATGATTAGTGGCCATTACTGGAATAGCAGCTACTTGTATGTCATCTTACATCACGTTAGCCTTGAAATTAGGCTGCTAATGATGGCAAATAGTTATTATAAACTATAAATTACATTTTAATGTTCGTAGGCAGAGCATTATCAGATGCTAATCAAGGAACTGGGTGAAGAAAGGATACAGCTGCAGCTTTTTCAGCTTTATCACAGTGAAAAACAAATTGACTCTCTGAAAAACAGTTTGGATGAAAAGAATATGGAGGCTTATATCAAGAAAGAGTCTCTTGCTACAGCAGAAGATTCATTTAAAGTCAAGAAAAAAATGTTTGGGGTATTAAACAGGGACCAACAGCATATGGAAAAAGAAATGAAGTAAGTTTTCCAATCAGATTCTCTGATAGTTGAATAAAGCATTATCTGCACTGGGACTTGCTTGGCAGGTGTGCATTTCCTGGTAAGAAATTGGGTGATAGCCCAGTGCTGTGGAAGTCAGTTCCTAGCAATTCTCTCAAGTAAAATGCAGAAATGGTTTTTACCTCCTCTACCATGCCTAGATTCATATTTCGTTGTATAAATACTTGTTTGCTATTAAATTTTAGGAGGTCATGTTTCACTTTTTAAATTACTGTTTTCAGTGGATATTAAAAAAAACCCCTCTGTGGGTATACCCACAGTGTAAGCCCCAACCTTACATTTAAAACTGATAGTTTGCTGTGAATTGTGGTGGTTGGTTGTTTTGGGTTTCTGATTTTATTCTTTAGGACTCTGGAAGCATCACTGATTCAGCAGAGACCCCTCTATATAAAAGCAAAGGAAAACACATCCTATCAAATCAAGAAAGTAGAAATGTTGAAAAAATCTCTAAGGGATAAGGAGAAATCCTGTGATAAGGAAAAGCAGAACATAGAAGAACTACAGATGGAATTGAGTGATGTTGAGAAGGCATGGAGAGCGTTTGAGGAGAAAACTGAAGAAGAGAGAATGCAGAGAGCAGCAGATATTGAGCTGGAAGAAAGTCAGGTGAACCAGGAGGCCTAAGTACTGTTTACTAGAGAAATCCAAAAATAGTCCTGATTATGCAGAAACTGTGATTTCACCAATGACCTGTGATTTTTTGTGATCTTTTTGCCCTTGAATTCAAACAAAACCGAAATTCTAAGTTTTATTTAGACACATGATACATTGTGGGAGGGTAGGACAAAAGACTTTGAGGGTCTCAGGGTGAGTGATTTTTGAGAACTGGCTTTTCGTCTGATGTATCAATTAGGGAAAATCTATGAAGACAAAAAAGTAAACCACATCTGGAATTATAGGTTTCAGCTGCTGGGAGTCTGAGTCTGAAACTGGGGTAGCTCATTTGAGAAGGAAAGGGCTATATCCCTTGATAATAAATTCACTTTGGATTAAGCTGTCTTTGCAACCATATGGCCAAGAATATTTGTAAAACTGTGTGATAGCTTTTTTTACCCCTGTCTCCTCCTTAAAATAGTTTCTGATCAATTAATGGAGAACCTGCAGGGTTGTTACCTTAGTTTCTGAATCATCCTGCGCTGCACTTTAGAGGCATTTGGTCAGTTAGTCATCACTTAGCAGATTTGTTTCAAATATTTATATTTCACCTACTGTATGAAAATTTTTAGTATCATGAGAATGATGAAAGTATTGCACTAATTTTGCTGTGCTAAAACTTAGTGCTAGCCTTCAGATTGAATGAGAAGTACCATAAGCTTCCCTGAACAATAAGAGTAATAAAAAAGGCTAAAAAAAAAGACTGCAGGCAAGAACGATTAGCTGTAAGCTTTGGATTGAATCTTACTCTAAAAAAATAGAGCTTGTTATAATGCAGTCAGTAGCTAGAAGAGTCTTCTGGAGAATTGGGTAGTTCTCATAAAGTTTAGGTAGGTAAAGTTACTTCAGGCTGTAACAACATGAGTCTTTTCACTTTCCAAGGAGTGAATTTCTTTTTATTACTTCTTTTTGTCCAGTTAGAGCAGTACAAAGAGCTGAAGGAAGTGGCAAGAAAGAAAGTAGCTATACTAGCCCAGCAGCTGGAAAAACTTCGTTGGGAGGATAAAGGAGATCAAGAAAGGCTGAAACTTAATCGCAGGAAGAAAACTGAAATTGAGGTATCTGTGTCAAACTAGAATTGGATTTTTAGGAGAAAAATGTCTCTCTGCCATTCCCTTGGGTATAACTGACTATATGAACATGCTCAGTCCTTTGATATAATCAAATCCTCAGCAGAAGAGGTACATTCCAAGTGTTAGCTCAGTTTCCATGCTGCAGCAACTTTAGCAAAAAGGCCTCTGAATTTGTTCAGCAATTGTTTGTGGGGGCTCACACTGAGGATTTAGGGTAGAAAGCTTTGGCTGTGATATTTTACAGTTACTCAGAACATTGGCTTAACAGTCATCAGTGTCTGGTTTTGGAAGTGTAGTCGTTGTGAGGTGTCCCACTGCCTTTGTGTATGTGTGTGACACACCCTGCAGAGCTGTATTTTGATCCCAGCTGCCTTTTTGCTGGGATAGTTTTAAGGTCAGCTGTGTGTAAGAATGTGTTGTAGTTGCAAAAACCTCAGTGTCCACTCTTCTGTTGTACTTCAGAGGCAGCTGTTTTGTGTGAATACAGTTGCAGTCATTTTGATTCTGGCACCTTTTATCATTGAAATCCAAACATGTAACAATAAAATATGTTCATTTTTGTCACCTGCTAAGAAGCTAGAGAGGCAACATGCTTTTCTTCAGCATTTAGTTACAGAGTAAAGGTTGAGGGAGACTGCTGTTCAGAAAGCTTAAAAATGCATCATATGAGACTTCTGAGTGATAGCATTCCAAACACCTCATTCTTGAACATATAAACTTGCTTCTGTGGAGAAGTCTATATTTTACTCCATATTTATGAGGATATAAAGTTATCCTTACCATAATAGCTAAGCTAATATTCGTACATCCATATTTTCTCCATAAAATTAAAAAATACTATTTCTTTTTGAATTACTTGTTATCAGGAAAATACAGTTTTTATCTAGAAGTTAAATAAATTCCATTGCCTGTGCTTCTTAAACTGAGCAAGTCCCATTGTGTTGTTGAGAAAGGAATAAGGAATACTTAAGAGTGCATGAAGTATGGATATGCAAACATGGTAGTGGGTGCAAGAAGAGGTTAACTCTCTGTCCCTAGAACCATTTAAAAGGTCACAAGGAGTTCAGGAGTTAACTGTGTAGGTAGCAGTGTTTTTTTCCTCTCCACTTGCTTCAGTTAATGTGTTTTTAATAAACTTGAGTAAACAAAAATTCTTGGTTTACCATTGGTGAGGGTTTTTTACTACAATGTTTTGTGTCAGTTTGGAAACTGTGTCAACTTCTTTGGAAAAAGCTATTTATGTGGGGCCAAGAATAGCACCTCTTTTGTTTCAAGACCTATTATTTCCTGGTGCAGCTTGGCACCTACTGCTGCTGCAGAGATGCTGTTGCTTCACCATGAAATAGCAATAAAGAAGTAAAGCTCTATCTCAGTACTTGTTCTGAATGTGGAGCTGTGTATCTTAAAACTGTCTTTTTGCTCTGGTTTCTTTTTAACACATTCTATTTGTGACTGCATAGGAAACCATAAAACAGACTGTGGAACAGGTAGAAGAGCATGAAAAACGCATAGAGAAGTTGGAAGAATATGCTAAAATATGCATGTATGTGTAAAACATTAAAAGCTAACTGTATTTACTGGATATTAATAATTTTCAAAACCTAACAGGTTTCTATTTCCTTCTGATTACTTTATTTGAAATTTTAATAAGAGCTAGAATTCTTACTAATTCTTACTGATTTTACTTAACATTTCAGTCAATTTAGCTGTCAAAATGAAGTAGGAAGTAGGGTGACTAATCCATATTTTGTTTGAATCGGTTCTATAATTCTAATTTCTCACAATTTATGTTACTGTGGGTATGGGGCTATTGTTGGACAAATTCTGAGCAAGGAAACAGGACAGTTTGTAGATGTGCTGCTCTAGAAAGCATTAAATTTACTTTGTGTATTAGCACAGCTTGGTTTTTGCCTCCTGGGTCTTGTCTTCTGCCTGATACTTACTCCTTGTGAAGTTAGGTGACAGCAGAATGACCTTGATTTATACTGGAAGTGTGTACATATGAAATTGTGAATTGCTTTTTATTTTTATTGCTTCTGTTCAAAGTGAGTCATTAAAAGAAAAAAAACAGCAGGAGGAAGTGCTGGCTAAGGAAATTGAGAATGCAACAACACGAATGGCTGAGGTGAACGAAGACTTGAACAAAATAGTTGGTGAGCTGCAGAATGCCAAAATTGATTACCACGAGGGAAGGCGTGAGCAGATGAGAGCAGAGATCCTGGAAAGTCTGAAAAGGCTGTATCCAGATTCTGTGGTAATGAATGGCCTCATTTAAATGCTTTCTTTCAGAGTTAAGGCTTAAAAGTTCTGCATTAGACTGAGTAAGCAGCTGGAATATCCTTTATTTTGTTCTTGCTTGAGTGTACTTGATGAAATAATATTACTGGAAGAACAGTACCATATGCTGTCATTATTTTTCACAGGTTCCAAAAATAAAGGGATTACTGCTTGCATCAAATAGTAGTTTTGATATGTTGTGTGATTTAGTGGTGTTTAATTATTTCACTTTTTCCTTATTTGGTTTTGTTTTCTTCTGTCCTCTTTTTTGACTTTGTTATTTTAAACAAATGAATGGGAAGGTTAGCCATGAGACCATTTATTCTGGAACAAATACTGCTTCTGAAAGACAACTTCTATATTAGCAAATTTTAATATTATCAAATGTCTTCACTTATATGTTAGGATATTTTACATATTTCTCTCAAATTTCACCTCAGTAATGCCATTTTTAAGGGTTTTGTCTATGGATTCTGAATTGTCAGTGGACATTGACTGGTTTATGAAGCATCTTTGTCTTTTTAGTGACATTAAAAAGATAGACTCCAACCCTGAAAGCCATTTCAAATTGGAAATTTTAATCAATATAATCATTTAAATAGTTGGCATCTGAGTATGACTTGGTGTAATTGGTTCCTTTTGATACACAGAGTCATTTGAGATGTTCAAGCTGGCAAATTTTTTTTAATGTTTTTTATTTACTCAGCTTTCCAGTGTCACCTTTAGAACACAAGAAGTAAAACATTTTCAGTTGTTTTTTTGCTTCTTGGTCTTTTACAAAAACCTCCTCAGAATATGGAAAGCATCTGATCCTGTTGTTTTCTCCAGAGAGTAAGAAATTTGCTTTTCAGCTGCTCTTCAGAATTTTTTCATTCAAGTTAGCAAGGTGGTGCAAAATAATCAAAGGCTTGATTGGCTAATCTCTTCTTGCTCCCTCTTTGTTTTATATCCCTGTTTGAAAAGAACTGGATCAGATGGTGATGCTTATTGGCTTAGGGAAGGTTGGTGTTGAGGAATATTCTGAGATTTTTCCTGTAGGAACTGCAAATTTAAGAGTACTTAGAGATGGGATGGCTTCTAACAAAAATTCCATAAATTGTTAGAGGAGGGCTTAGTGCTGCCTGCTTCAGTTACCTTTGTTCCTGCATTGGTTTTCCTGACAGCACACTGAGGCAAGAGTTGATTCTGAGCTGCTCCTTAATGCTCAGCTCTACTAATTCCAGATGAGTGAACACACCCTAAATCACAGTTTTAGGATAGAAGGGTCAAGACACATTTTGCCTTCTGGTCTGCTGGCAGAACCAAAGGAAATCTTTGTGTTGGTCTTCTGGATTTCATGGGCAAAAACAGCAGACAGCTTCTAAATGTTCAGCTTACTCATCTTGCATACATCTCACAGCTCCTGTTCTGTTAAAACATGCTTATGATGGTGGGTGAACACTGCAGGTACTGAATTTGATAAGAATAAAATTGTAGATATGCAAGAAGAGATGAGTAACTACATGTGAAGAATCAGGAAAATGGTTTTTGCATGAGTTCACAAGTAATAATGTTCAGTGTGTGCATCAGTAGGTTTGATCATTCAGAAAAAGCTCAACTCTGTCTATAATTATGGGAAAGAAAAATCTTAAGGGAGCATGTACAACAAAGAACTACAATTAATTTTCTCTCTGGAGGTGTTAATTCAGCACATGACAAAAGAGGCTTGATTATTTGTACAGTTCAGTACAAGAAAAGTTTTTATTCTTTTCATGCTTCTTCATTTTTGGGTTGAAACTGGAATGGTACCTCTTGTTGCCATTTTGCAGGTAAGTGGTGTATTTATTTAAGATGTTATTGTCATTTTAAGATCTTACTTAGTGTTAGATACTTTCTTACTCTCCAAAAAACATGCCTAGCTAACTTTTTCACTTGGTTACGCTTCTAGAAGTGTATGAAAGATATTCTTTGTAAAACATTGACATGTACCTGTAACCTTGGAGAAAAAATGAGATTCTTTCAGATTCTGAAGGAATACTTTCTAAGTTTGGTTGATGACTGCTGTGATTTCTCTTTTTTCTGATGTACAGCTGTGGTGAGAGAGTGCAGATGTGTAATACTGAAGCAGTAAAACGTATCTTGTACACAGAAACGTTTTTGATACCTGAAATAATAATATTTCTCTGTATTTTAATGTTCAGTTTGGAAGATTGCTTGACCTGTGTCATCCTATTCATAAGAAATACCAGCTTGCTGTTACCAAGGTATTCAGCAAATACATGACTGCTATTGTTGTTTCCACTGAAAAAACAGCAAGAGATTGCATTCGGTTCCTGAAACAAGAACGAGCTGAGCCTGAAACTTTTCTTGCTTTGGATTACCTTGATGTAAGTATGTTTTTCTTTCTCCTGTCATCAGCAATAATACAGTCTTGATACTGGCTTATTTAAGTTTAACTACAATTGGCTTAAGTGTTAAGGCACAGGACTTGGGGAGTAAATTTCATGAGGCTCCTGTTGGCCCACTTTGGCCAGCTGAGGTCCCTCTGGATGGCAGCATGACCACCTGGCATATCAGCCAGTCCTCCCAGTGTTTTGTGATCAGCACATGCTGAGAGTACATTCTTCCCCATCATCCAGATAATTTATGAAGATGCTAAACAGGATCAATCCCAGTATTGACATGGGAACCTGCTGGCCTCCAACTGGACTTTGTGCTACTAGTCACCACCCTGTGGTCTTGTCTGTTCAGACAGGTTTCAGTTCACCTCCCTGTTCATCCAGACCCTGTTTCATCAGCTTCTCCATGACAGTCTTAGGGGATGCAGTGTTAAAAGCCTCTCTGAAGTCTAGGTGGATAATAATCACTGTTCTCCCCTAGTCTGCCAGGCTGGTAATTTCTGTTGTGTCAGGCTGTTGTTGATCATGCATGACTGATTTGGTGAATCCATGCTGACTACTTCTCCAAGATTTTGTGTTTATATGCCTTGAACTGGTTTCTAGGATAAGTTGTTCTATTACCTTTTCCATGATCAACATGTGGTTCACCATCCTGTAGTTCCTTGGGCCCTCCTCCTTGCCCATTTTTGAGCACAGGAGTGTCATTTGTTTTCCCCTAATTCTTAGGCACCTCTTTCAGTTGCCATGATCATTCAGAGGTACATTGGAAGTGGCCTTGTGATGACATCCCTCAGCTCTGCTGGTTGCATCACACCAGGGCCTGCACATTTACATGCATCCAGTTTGCTTAAGTTTGCCTGAGCTGATCCTCTTCTTGCAGGAATGTCTTCCTTGTTCTAGACTCCCCCTTGGGCTCCTGCCTGGATTCCCAGAGGCTAATCTTGCAGGTAAAGACTGAGGTGAAAAGAATTCAGTACCTCAGTCTATTCTGTCTGCTGTGTCACCAAGGCTCCTGCCTCATTCAGTAGCAAACTCACATCTCCCTTAGTCTTGCTTTTGTCACTGTGTATTTACTGTGTATCACTGTGGATTTCTTCAACAACCCTTGTCAGATTTGGTTTCAGCTGAGTTTTGGCTTTTTTAACCTCATACCTGTATGCTTGGATTGTGCTTCTGGATTCCTTTGAGACTGCCTGGTCATGCTTCTACCTTTTTTTTGTTTCCTTTTTACATTTGAGTTTTGCCAGGAGCTCATTGTTTATCCTCCTGGCCTTTTTGCCTGACTCCTTGCTCATTGGTATTTTAATGCTCTTAAGACTGAAGGAGCTGATCCTTGAACACTGAACAGGATTCTTGGGCCTGTCTTTGTTCCATGAAGAGGCCAAAGTTCAGGGCTGTGAGCTTGCCTTTTGCTCTGGTGCTACTCTCAGGATGCTGAACTCTTTTGTGTCATGCTCACTGCAGCCAGGGCTGCTTTTGACTTTCCCATCCCCTACAAGCCTCTCCCTTTTGAGTATGAGGTCTAGCACACCTCATGTTCCCACCTTCTGGCATCTCTGTCACCTGGGTGAGGAACTGCTCATCAGTGCTTCTCAGGAGTGACATGGATTGCTTGTGCCCTTTTTTGTTGTCCTTTTAGCTGTCTGTAGAAAGCCTCATCAGTTTGTCCTTCCTGATCAGGCAGTCTGTAGCAGACACCCATTGCAGTGTCACCTTTACTAGGCCCCTCAGTTCTTACCTATGAGCTTCCAAATGGCTCTTCTTCTTTCCCCAGGCAAACCTCCATGCATTCCAGCTGCTCTCACATAGAGGGCAGCTTCACCTCCTCTTCCCCAGCTCACCTGTCCTTCCCAAAAGGCCTGTATCCCTCCATGGCACTGCTTCTGCTAGAGGAACTATCCAACCATACCTCCTTGACCCCAAAAATCATGGAATCACAGACTGGTTTGGTTTAAAATGGATCTTAAAGCTCATCCTTGCCATGGGCAGGGACATCTTCCACTAGACCAGGTTGCTCCTACCCCCTGGCCTTGAACACTTGCAGGGATGGGGCAGCCACAGCTTCTCTGGGCAGGGTGGTGGCTCTGCAACCACACACAGATCCTGAACTCTCTTGTTTATTCTCCATGCATTGGTGTCCTTTGATTTGATGCACAGGTTATACAGCAGTATCTTAATGGCACCATAAACAGTAATGCAGTAGGTTACACAGGTTGAAGGACAGTGGTGTACAGAGAATATAAACCCCAGATCTGTTTCTAGTCTTGTAGTGATTGAGCTCCCTGTTGTGTTGATCTGTCCATCCTGTCCCCAGAACTACTGAGATTTGGACATGCTTTGCTGTAACAACATGGATTCTAAGTGCTGCTTGTTTGCTTTACAGGTTAAACCAATTAATGAGAAGCTAAGGGAGATAAAAGGAGCTAAAATGATGGTGGATGTTGTGCAAACACAATTTGTTCCACTGAAAAAAGTCATTCAGTTTGTGAGTGGGAATGCCTTGATCTGTGAAACAGTTAAGGAAGCCAAACACATTGCATTTGATGGACCAGTGAGGTTGAAAGTAAGAAGCTGAAGTTTATTGCCTACATTTTTCATTGCAGTGTGTGCTTGTTGCCGTTAAAGAAGTCTCTGTAAACATGCTGGAATATTGCAAATAAACACAAAGTTGGTACCGTGCTGTCTAATCCCACTGAAACAAATTACTAGATACTTCACATGGCTGTGTTTTCCTCTGGTAGCAAGTTGAAGTGATTTCTTGGGAGGAGGAGGCAAATAAAAGGATGGATAGTGTCCAAATACGGTTATTGGTATGGTCCTTGTGATGAGGAGTAGGAGGGATGGATAATCTTTCTTCTAAAACTGCCTGATGTAAAAATACAGAGTTTATCTTGCAAGATTTTCTTTGAAGAAATGCTTTCAAATTTTTTTAAAATATCTGCCAGAACCTCTTGGTTGTAGATACAGATTATGTTAAGGACTGGAAGCTTCTCTGTCCCTTCCTGCAGTTCTTTCTTCTTATTCTGGTCTCTGTTGCTGGAGGCAGTATTTTATTCACTTAATAAACCTTCTGAAATTTTGGTTAAGACAGCTTAAATTGAAGGTGAGTGTGAAGTCATTTTTATTTGAAATAAAGTCACAAAAACACCCATGCTCTTTACTAAAATTTACACTTTCACTCTACAAACAAGCTGTTTGCCTTTACTCAGTTACTATATTGCTTGATCTGTTCTACCAAGTGTAGAAGGTGTCTGTTCTACACCTTTTAAATGCAAGTGCATACACAAGGGGCTATATGCATGGAAATGATGCAATTTCATTTTATTTTCTGATCAGTTGCAATAATACCAAAATGTGATTACTGCTAAGAAACAGCAGCCTTTATTTGCTTCAAATGTCTCATGTTAGCAGGTTTGGAAGAGAAAACAGAAAAATTTGAGTCCAACTCAAATGTGGTTGTTACTTGTTTGACTGCTATATCTTGGGCACTAGTGCATGGGGTATTTTGGTTGGGTTTTTTTCAGATTTATTTGGATATAATTTATTTTCTTCCAGACAGTGGCTCTTGATGGAACTTTATTTTTGAAATCTGGAGTGATTTCTGGAGGATCAAGTGATTTAAGATTTAAAGCTAGAGTTTGGGATGAGAAAGAAATTAGTAAAATGAAAGAAAGAAGAGATAGCTTGATTAATGAGTTAAAGGTAGGTGTCTTAAAAGCACTTAACTGCAGAAGTCATGCTGTGTCTGACTTAATTCAGCTCTGGGAAGATGATTTTCTAAAAATGTGATTTGCAAAGCTTCTAGTAGATACAGACAGGACATAATAGCTGTTCATCCTCTTCTAGTTAATAATGAATTCTGCATCTCAGTTCTTAGCTGTGGTTACAGGACAACACTCTTGGTCCAAGCTCCTTCCAGGAAAAGTTGAGTACCTGAAGACTTGTAATGAAAATGACAGAATGATTGTTTGCATGGGAGTGTTCACATGAACCAAAACCTACCAGTGTAAAATGATTTATCATACCTTGAGTGTTGCCTTTTTTTAAGAGGGGTGGAGTTGTAACATAATCTCTGAGTGGATGCTTTCTTGGGAGAAATAAACTCGTTACAGTATTAATATTGAATATGACCTGTGCTATCAGCCTTTACCTTCAATGAGGCCAACATCAGTGTGCTAGCTTTAAAATCTGAAAAACAAATCATTTTCAAATAGTTCACCTTTTGTTTAAAAAGCTTTTTCTCCCACCATAACACTTTCCCAGGACTTAATGAAGATCAGGAGGAAGGAGGCTGACTTGAAGCAGTTGCGTGCTCAGTGCCAAGGAACTCAGACACGACTTAAATATTCCCAGAGTGAATTAGACCTGATTAAAAAGAAACATCTTGCTAAGCTCTTCATGGTATAATATTAAGTCTTTATCAATTTCATGTTAATGGAATAATTGTATTGCTTTAAACTGCAGTTATGATCAAGTAATGCTATTTAATTACATCGTTTTTTAAACTCAGTTAAAGTTTTGCATAGAGCAGTTACAACAAAGGAATTGATAAAATATAAAAAACAAGATTGCAGAGTACTTTACATATGAAGCATTTTCTATTGTGGTTTTAAAACTTGGATTTCTGGTAAGCTTGGTTTATCATTTAGTAACCTTCAGAAGTCTGTAAGTCAAAGTGCACTTTTTGTGGTACTTAGTTTGCTTTTCTGCTCATTAAAATTGTAATTTTTACATGCAGATTGGCAATAATAGTGGTTAAGTGGCATTTGAGAAGAAAATATTTAATGCTTTTAATCACAAAAAACAGTTAACCTGGAACAGAGCTGTCTCTTAGTTTCTAGGAAGTTGAACATCTTGTTAAGAATAATTACCATCTTTCTCCTTTCTGTCTAGGAAAAATCAAAACTGGAAAGTGAACTGGTAAATATTGAGGCTCAGTATGATATGCTGAATGAAGGAGTAATACTAAGAAAAGAAAAAATAGAAGAATTTCAGAAAAAAATTAATGAGGTAATGCCTTCTGTCAGAGCTCTGAGAGCTCATGCTATTGGGCTACAGAAACTTATGTTTTACTGATCTTGAAACCTGGACAACTTTTAACTTTGTAAACTGCTTTGTCAGCAAGGCTTGTACATTATTCCAGCAATCTCTCCACATCCTCTGCCTTTCTTACCAAGGTAACTGTGTGAACAGAGAATGTTAAGTGTAAATGAGTCATAGCTTTGCAAATCAGTTGCCTTAGAGTCAAAGTTCTGTGACTTGTCAAGTGCTAAACATGAATCCAACCAACCAAATCTGTCTACATCTCAAACAGATAAAGCTTTGCTTAATGCATACAACTTTCTAGAGCTGGAAACAATCCTCAGCACTGTGAGAGGGCTGTGTTCTGAACTCTACAGGTGACATGTCTGGGGGCTGGCCTGCCTGCTTGGAAAGTAGATGACAAACAGCATGATCTGAAGGTTCCTTTCTCTTGGGAAGTAACCAGTATTTGTTCTTGACTTTCTGTGCACTGATTGCCCTGGGAGAATGGCTGAGATGTGTGTGATGATTGTCAGCAAATTCCTATTTCACTGTTTTGAGGGGTTGTTTTTTTTTCTGTAGAGATTTTCTTTGCTAGGTGGGAGGAAGGTTCTTTTGGGGTTTTTGCATGTTGTGTTTTTTGGGGCTTGTTTTGGTATTTTATTGTTTTTTGGGGTTTTTTTTAAGGCGGTTGTGTACCTGTATTCAAGTCCAATTCATGGAAGATGGAGCTAGCCTGTGATAAAACTGAGTGTTCTACCTCTCCTTTGAGGTGTAGGTGATGGACAACTTGCAGATCTTGTTCTATCCCCATCTGTCCAAATTCATTTTCTGTTAGGGTACTAAACCATAAACTTGTCTTTAGAACCTGCTCCTGTCTGCTTCCTATCAGCAACAGCAAAAGTTCTCTGATTTGTGACCCACCAGTTCCTCGGCCAGTTTTTGTGTAGACACTTCTGCCATCTCATCCCTCAGTTTCCCTGTCGTTTACTGATCTTCCCGTGGTCCCCAGGACAGTTCATACAGACAGTGGACAGATTGCAGAGCAGGGTTGTCATGAAGAAACTGAAGGCATTCAGTGAAGGAAATGTTAGTAAAGCCTGATATGATGCCAGAAGGGGTTTCCTGCTATGCTCTGCTAGATTATGCAGTGACTGACTGAAATAGGTGTTTCATCCCTACCTGTATCTTGAAGCTGCCTTTGTTCCTGCTCTTGTCAAACAGAGAAATCTGGTATAATGTGTGGAAAAATGGTACTGCAATTTTATCTGGAAACTTCCCAGCCCAGCATTTAGATGCTGGTGTAAATGCATATTGTTGGAGAAGGAGAGATTCCTCACCACTGTCTGCAGTAACTCAGGCTGTATCATACATCTGTAATTTAGTTCCTGGCTTCTGACCCATTCTCATCAGTCAGTCTGGGATTAATCCATGACTGGAATTCTACATGTGAGGACAAGCCAAAATTGCTGCCTGTTCTCTGTCTTGCTTGGGGTGCAGGCATGAGAGAGTGCAGATGTCTGTCATCTGCAAACACTGAGAAAGTCATTGATGGTTAACTGTGTAAGAATTCCAGATACAGGAACTTTTCTTTTGTTTGTTCTGAAAAAACAAAAACGGAGGCTATCATTTGGAACCAATCATTGGTTTCCAAAGAGTGGTGTAACTTAGTTGGTATAACTTGGTTTGATGTAATATTTGATACCTGGCTAAAAAAGCCTGAATACTAAAACAATATAAACAATACCAGGCTTTGATCTGTGGAGTTCTCTTAAGATTTTGTTCAGTCAGTGGGGTTTCCTTTTAAACAAGCCTTTACTATTTCTTCCTTCAGTCCAGCCATACACACTGAACTAGTGTTTGCCTGCTTAAATTTTTCATAAAAATTTTAGAATTGGTTTTGACTGATGCTTTTGTTAGTATCTGCTGTATAATTAGGAAATGAGATATTCCATGGGAGAGTTTTTGCTATGAGTTTTCTATTAAAAAAGCACAGTAATTAATAGTTATGGATCTCTTGAAAGGATTCAGATAAAGAACTGAACTACAGCTCAGAGAAATCTGGTGTATCTGATTTCTTGTCCAGCTTTCTCTTCTTCAGCTGCCTGGGAACAAAAGGCAAAAGCAGGGAAGCTGGTTACATTGTGATGACTTTTGTCTTCAGAATGACCAAGTGCTGTCAAGAAGAGCTTAGATTACAGTTACACTTGGTTGATAGATCACAGGCACATGTGCCTTATGTCTGGCATTTGGCCTGAAAGTGTTATTTGAAAATTTCAAGTACAAATTACTTCTTAGTAGCTGTTAACTGTTTTCTTGCAGTACCTTAAAAATCTAGTCTGTAGCCAGAAGTGATTGAATATTTTACATCTGTGAGTTGCAAAATAGGGTAATCATTTTTTTTGTTCCATTTCTCTGTTTTCAAAGGTTGAAGATGATGTTTTCCGGGAATTCTGTGAAGAAATTGGGATAGAAAATATTCGTGTGTATGAACAAGAACATGTGAGACAACAAGAGGAGATTGATAAGAGAAGGTGATATATGTCACTAAAATGTAAACCAGTGGTTGGCATTAGATTGGACACACTGGTGCTTGAGAAACTTCCTCACAGGAAATAACACAAAGTCTTGGGAGAATGTAGAAAGTTCTGCTTGTCACTGTAAGGATTAGTTAGGCCACTGCTAGAGATTAGATTGGGGTTGGTTGGACAGAGTCAGTGACAGCTTGCAACAAATTTGTAAGGTAACATTTACTATTTTGGTGGCACTATTGTAAAGAAATAAAGAATACCTTTCTAATACCCACATTGAAAAATGGCACTGTTCCCAGATTGAGAATAGTCACTCATGTGTGAAAAATCTTAAGGAAAAGTGGGTGTAAGATGCAGGTGTTTGGTATGGGAACATACTCCTATAAGGAAAATAGGTTCTTGAGATTTTCACAGGCAACCTCAGCTAGTGTTTCTGTCACAGACATGTGGCACTGCACCACAGATCTGCATCTTAAAAGGAGAATGTTAAAATGAACTGATGGCTGAAGTTCAGGTGTCACTTTCCGTGGTGTGGCTGTATTTTATATTGTATTTGTTTAACCAATATCACTATAGCTTTGTGATTTCCCATATATCCACAGGATGTGGTGTAGTAGAATCAGTGTAATGCAGATTGTTCTGTTCACATAGAAGATACAGTAATGGTATCTAAATAGAGTCCAATCACAGTTAATAGCCTGCTTTGTAAAAATTGGTTTTAAATCCTGTACTTTGACTAGACTTGAGTTTGAAAATCAGAGGACACGGCTGAACATTCAGCTGGAGTATAACCGTGATCATCTGCAAAAATCAATAAACTCAGTCAGCAAGTTGAGGGAGACTGTTCATAAAGATGAAGCTGAGATTATCAAGCTGCAGAAGGTAATAATAAAATCAATTTCTCTGTAATTTAATGCATTCTTTCAGTTCCAATTTTGAATAAGTGTAGTTGATGCTGTGGATTAATTTTTCAAGGGGTTAATTCAGTGTTGACTTTGTAATTGCTTAGAAAAATGCAGATGCATATTGCATTTTAACCTTGGAATGAACTGCTGTACTTGGATGCTTATTTATTATTAAAAATAAGCTTACTGAAAATTAAGTTTTGGATTACTGTCTGTGCAGTATTATTTTAGATTTTGTTCAGTTAATGTGTTCAGTTGATATGAAAAGGCAACATACAATTGTAGATAAAACCAGCAGTATGTGGCTCAGATTGAGCAGAAAATTTTGTGAATAAGAGCAAGCAACTCTGGTGCTTTATATCTTTAAGCTACTTTACAGCCACTAATGCATTTAAAATAATCCTATGAAACCAATTTAGATTTTTAGTTGAAGTAATATGCGTGGATAAAGAACTTCACAGTGTTCTTTATTCTGTTTTGTGCTGATGGTGGTTGTTAAAGAAACAAGCTTGTGCTTGTTCACAGAAAAGGGAAGGAGAAAATATGTGCTTTGAAGAGAAAAAACAAAAAGTGAAATGTATAAAACTGCTACGAAGTGGGGCAACTTCCCCCCCCACCCCCTTCCCAGTGCCTTTCAGATCTTGTGCTGTAAAACATTTGAATGTAACAGGTTTAAACTTTCACTCCTTTCTGTATAGTAGAGGTTCCAGATACAGATTCTTGGTGAGGGGTTAAAAATTTAAATATTTCTATGCAGGAGGAGGAAAAGCTTCTAAAAAAGGTGGACAAACTTTTGGAGGAGCAGCAACACCTTAAGGATAGATTAAGTGCTCATAAATCTGAGCTTACAAAAAGCCAAAATGAAGTTGAAGAGTTCAGAAAGGTGATATTAACTCTTAATAGGTAATTTCTACTTCTACTGCTGGGAAGATGATTAAAGGGATAATATTTGGAAGGGATTTACTGATCATATGTTTCTCTTGTTTTGTTTTCATGTGAAAGATTTATTAGAGACTCAGTGATTTGCATCTACAGACTGCCTTAGTTTAACACTGTTTTTCTAATTCAGTGAGGGAAAGTATTTCAAGAGAGCCATCCCATAAACCATGTAGAATTATTTTATTATCTACTTAGTCTTAGGTCTCATTGTGATCTCTGACCACAGATCTCTCCTGTCTGTGGTGAGTATGTAGTAGCTTACAGCTTGGTTTGGGGGCATGTCAAGTTCCCTTATAGTTTCACAGTTCAGTTTGAGTTGTACAGTGGGTCTGATTCATGGGAGCATTATTATTTTCCAATTTCATTGTTATTTTTCCATGCTTTTCATGTGTTGCATACCTTAAACTAATACTAACTTTAGATCATTATTTTGCCCTACTGTTGATCAACTCCTTTGTGAACAGTTTGTATTTCAGTTCTGTTGTGCTTGCTTATTATTGATGTCCCCTAATCAGGAGTCATAGCTATATTTAAAAACCCCCTCATGTTGGCACGCTATGGCAAGGTAAACTTGTGGAATCTTGCTGCTATCAGGGGAATTGGTTGCAAAGAATCAAGCTGTTTGAAGAAGAGTCATGATAAAAGATATTTGATGACATGTTAAAGGATCACCTCTCCATACATGTGCACTAGAGTTGAACGGAGGTGGGCTGTAGTTAGGAACGATGGGTTTTGGAATGTGCTTTTTAAGTGAACCTGGCAATGCACTGAGACTGAGGCTCCCTCTGGAGTAATTTGGGAGAATGGAGGGGATGGCACAAGTACAGTACCATTTTCCTTTATGTTTGATGGGGGTTGTTGCAGAGGAAACAGCCCTCTTGGTGCTTGGAATCTGTTTCCCATGCTGTATTTATCATGCTGTTTTTCTGTGGATGTTACTAGCAGTGATGTTTCCACTCTTGAGTTTTGCCTTTTGGGCTTGTAGAGAAGCCACCAAGTTGCAGAGGGAAGCTGCAGCTCTGGAGAGCGCTCTGGAAGCAAAGAGATTAAGGAGACACAATCTGCTGCTTGAATGCAAAGTGCAGGACTTGAAAATCAAGTTACTGTTTGGATCACTGGATGACATCAGTGAAGTAGAGGTACTCAGTGTTTACTAAAGATAGATATCATGGAGGAGCACTTACTCATGAATTTAAAGATCCTCTTTCTTTCCTTACAGGACTGTTTTTCTTACATAGTAATGTTCAAACCAATATACTCTATTCGTGTGATCAGGTGTCTTTCATTCAAAAGAAGGATTTATTCTTACTTTTGTTTGCAAGTATTTTTGATTGTGCTTGAAACATGCTTTTGTGAAATATATAAAATCTTATGGTACAAGAAAATTGTTAGGAAGATAAGTAAGAGGATACACGGGGTCAGTTCAGAAATGTAAATAAATGAAGCATGTGCAAGGGTTGAGATCATATTTGGTCTAACATCCATAATATAAATGTTCTATATAAAATCATCCTTCTGTGTTCAGTACATGTAGATATTCACAGAAGTTAGGGATAGGCTAAAATAGAAACATTCCTTCTATCTGATGACTGCTCCTTATTATTTGTCTTCATCTTCCCTCTTTTTCCAACATACCTTTTTGAGAGGAGAAATAAACTTTCTGCACTGTTACAAAAGAAATGAGCTGTAGGTTTTAAAGAACTTAGAGCAAGTGTGTGAATTTGGAAGGAGTCTTGTGGAACCCATTCCTTAGCAAACTATTTTTGCTGGAGGATAGCTGTGAACTGGGCAGCAGTGAGGTGGGGTGGGCAGTGTGTGAAGGGAAAGAGCAAGAACTGCTAGTGATCAGAATGTGTAGGAACTCAGCTCTCACTGTTTCTGAATAAGGAAGAGAGGAAACCAGGGAGCAGAAGGAATAACAATGTGGATTCTTAATTAACCTCACTGAGAAGACCAGCAAGATTTGATTCCAGGAAAGAATCTTGATGGGAAAGGGATCTAATAATGAGAGATGGCACATGTTTCATTTGAGGGAAAGTGACTGTTTGAAATTCAGGCTACAGAGAGTAAAAGATACTCTGCTTATGCCATACAGAACTGAAGCTCCTCGATTCTTTTGAATTTGAGTGGAAGAAATGCCTCAGCTTACACACTTCAGCCTCCCCTTGGAAGGGATTGAGGTATCAGGGAGTGTACATCTTTCCAATCAGGCGATTTACAGTATGTGCAGTGTTGTAGATACATAATAAACAGATTGCTGCTGCTTTTTTAACATAGCTTCAGGCTGAGTTTAGTAGATGTTTTCATCTTCATTTGATAGGTGTGTGTGTTCATTAGGATCTTAACTGTTCACTCCATTTGGGCCAGGGGAAGAGCCATGGATTAAGTTTACCTCACACCATGTTACCAGTGTCTCTTAATTTTAAAACCTTTTAATGAATTGGTTTTACAGTTTCAAAGTTAACTGTTGTATTTTAGAACTGGAATGTCCTTCATCTTACAGCTGGGAACTGAAATTGAGGACACCCAGACTCTGTCAGGGATCTATGAAAGGGAAGAGGGAATTCAGATAGACTACAGCACCCTAGAAATCGACCTAAAGGTAATCTCTGCCTGAAATTATTAGAGATATGGAGTGTTTGATTTTTATTTTTGTGAAAAATATTTTATTTGTTGTTTATTTTGTTCTTCAGCCTGGTCTTTAAGTGACACTTGGTAAAACCACTGCTAAGCTGAAGTGCATGTCCATGTGTGCTCTGGTTTTGTACTCACGGTGTAGCATTGATGTGTGGTATTTCTTAGATAGGTCAGTTTCCCATAGAACTGACTTTTAACTTCCAGCTTGCCTGAACCACAAAAATGGAATTGAGAGACTTAATATAACCTTGACTTTTTTTTTTTTCCTTTCTCCTTTACTTTCTGCCTTGAAGTTCCAACTATGTATGTTAAGGCTCAAAACTCCAGAACCCAAGGATGGCTGTGGAGGGTTGTTTACCTTCTATTTGCAGAGACCAAGGCTTCCCATCCTTCCCTGTCTAACAGCCCATTTAGGTCACATTTTCTCAGCAGCTTTTGTAATTTATTTTTTCTTTTTAATCTTGAGGAAAATAGTTAAATGCAGAGGCTAAGCACAGAGCAAAGAATGAATCTGTAATCAGTAGAACTTATCCCCTAGAATTCACTGAGAACCTCTTCTTTAAAAATCAAGGAATGAAGCCCTAGTCCTGCTCCTGTGTTGTATTTTAAAAAGGGAATAGCAAGCAAATAATTGGCTCCCTGTTTTTAAAGGTCTTGGGAAAGAAGAGTGAAGGCCTGGTAGATTCATTGGAAGAACCAAGACCTGGGTGGCATTTTCAGTTGTGTTTCAAGTTAAAGCTATTAATGAGTGGGGCAATTACTTCAGGAACCATGAGTCCTTGCTGTATGTATTGAAATGTCTTGGCCTAAGAGCGAATTAGATTGCTCTGTTGGTTTTTTTTCTTTAGGAACTAGAATCTGATAAAGATATAGAGGATCATGTGAAGCAAATGCAGCAGGAAATCAAATGTAAAGAGGTCACATTAATGAAGACAGCTGCTCCAAACCTGAGAGCAGGAGAGAAGTTACAGATGGCTCGGAGCAAGTTCCAGGAATCCATAGATGGTAACACTGAGTCTTTCATGTCAGTCACTTTTCTGATTCCACCCTAACTGAAATTCCTCTTCTTGGGGTTGGTCCTGCTGGCTTTGCCCCTTACAGATATTAAGGTATTCTTTGTGCTTAAGTGTTTATCCTCAGTTATCTTTTTAATTATGTGTAAACAATTCATTAACATACACTTGAGTGTGCAGTAGCTTGTTGAAATACAGTTTGAATGATTGAGAAGATATTTGTTCCCCACATGACATCATAAAGTGTTTTTACTTGCTTTCTGAGAAGTACTGACTTTAATGTTAAAATTGCTTAAATTTTTCTTACATAACTGAAGGATCTGTGTATGTTGTCCAAAACTCAGACATGAGCATTTCTGCAAAATGATGAGTATCTTCAGAGAGTTTTGAAGATACTAACAATGTAAGAAACTTAAGGGATTCTGGTGCTGTACCTGGTCAGTGCTGGTGCTGTTTAGGGGTGCCTGGCTCCCAGAGGGAATTAGGAGAAGAATATTGATATTGAGGAATAAGAATTAATACCTTGCTCCAGACAAATGTGGCACAGAGCACATTGAATACATCACAACTTTGCTGGTTTGTGGGTCCTCCATTTGAAATCTGGAAGGAAACTCACACTATATTGGTATGTTCCTTTTTCTGCAATAAGTATTTTCTTTGATGCTGCTCATGGTACCCAGTTTGTTCTTTGTTGTTTATTCTGTATATTTGCTCAAAGACTTCTTAAGGAGTAATTCCTGTGATTTTTTTTTTTT
>VXBB01016058.1:67540-80741 GCA_013399915.1 Illadopsis cleaveri | reverse complement strand
GTTTATTCTGTATATTTGCTCAAAGACTTCTTAAGGAGTAATTCCTGTGATTTTTTTTTTTTTCCATAGCTTTTGAGGCCAGCAGAAAGGAGGCCAGAATATGCAAGCAGGAATTTGAAGAGGTGAAAAAAAGGAGATATGAGCTGTTTAGCCAGTGCTTTGAGCATGCCTCCATAGCCATTGACAGGATCTACAAGAGGCTTTGCAGGAACAGCAGTGCTCAGGTTTGTTGTGCTCAGGGGCTTTGCTTAAAGGCCTTACTGGATGCTTTGTTATCTAGAATAAAGTAGCACTTGTGGTTTCCAAAGACAGTCTCAGTGCTTACAAAGAAAATTACAGAAATAAAGACTACTACAGAAGTTCAGGGTCAGGGAAGGAATGGACAATAAGACAAAGTGTGCTTGACATTAGACAGAGAGAGGTAATCTGTGAGCAAAATTAGGAACCAGTCAGCTTGGCTTAGTTTTACTCTTTGCTTTTAGCAGACTTGTAAATTACCAGAATACAAGTGTGGAATGTAATTGAGTACTTCATTTAAAAATAACATTGGTCTACACATCAAGTTATACAAATAATAATCATTAGTACAGACAACTGAAAATCCTAAGTCAGTGCTAGTGTTTTGTAGTAGGTCTTGAAGCACCTTCTACCCCACTTAAATGTTTAGAAAATATTATCAGACATAATATGTTTGCAACTTTTAAGAAACATGTAGAAAAATTGTCTCACAATTATCTTTGTTACTGTTCCTGTGTTAATACCAAAAGTCGAGGGAATTCCCAAATGCTTTGTTTATGTCAAATTCCATAGACTGTGGAATACTTAAAGGATTGAGCTCTCCTCTGTCTTTAGATTTTCTTTTCCTTCAGCATGTTATTTGTTGGTTTGGTTTTCTTCCATGGTGTCAGTGATCTGAGAGGAGACATTTGAAATGAGGTTTAAATAAGAAAATCTCTCTTACCTGTCTCCACTGGTTTAGAGGGGAAGAGTCTATTATTTTATTGTCTCTTCTATCAATGAGAAAAATAAACCATGTAGCAAAGATCCTGCCCATCATACCTTTAGTGGTTAGGAAAAATGGTGGTTCCTTTAAAATAATGCTTTTAGGTTTTGTCCCTGGGAACAGGGATACAAAGCATAGAAAAAGACTTTAATACAAGCAGTCTTGTCCAGCTCAAAGCTAGGTTCTGTAAAGCTAACCTTTCACCAAAAAAGGCAGTTTTGCAAATATATTGCATTCCAGGCCAAAAAAGAAGAAATCTGCATTTAAAGTCTAACATTTTAGTAATTCAAAAAGTCAAAGTAGTTGCATAACAAGTGATAAAATCAAGTTTCTTCAGTAGTTGCAAGCTTGGAAATAACAAATATGTGGCACCATTTCCATGCTGTTTTTTTTACTGAGCCTCTTGGTTTCTGGTTTGTTAACAAAACCATGTTCTCCAGATACTGCTGCTCCCAGAAGGGATGAACAGGTTCCCTAAAAGTGAAGCAAACTCACTGGTTTCCTCACTAGCTCAGGCAGTATTTAAACCTAAAAAATACCTATGTAAACAATTTGATAAATCTCACTGTTAACAACTAAATGTGTTTGTTTCCAGGCTTTCCTTAGCCCTGAAAATCCTGAGGAGCCCTACCTGGAAGGCATTGGCTTTAACTGTGTGGCTCCAGGGAAGCGCTTTATGCCAATGGACAATTTGTCAGGAGGGGAAAAAACAGTGGCAGCCCTGGCTCTTGTGTTTGCCATACACAGGTAAAAGAACTGTTCTGGGAATATCCAGGGGAAAAAAAGAAGTATTAGGGTATTCTCCAAGTATCTGGCTGAGTAGGTGATAGAAAGAGGCAATGTTATGCTTACACACATGTTAAAAAAAGTTCTGCTAATGGAGTGTTCAAGAATTGCTGAAGTCCTTATTCTTTCTGTCATGACTTTATATATTCAATATGACTTTATTCATATTTATATATGTAGAATTTATATGACTTTATTCATATTTCCATATGTAAAGTTTCATGTTAATTAAAATATTAACTGTTAGTTGATTTCTTGACTATTATTTAATGTTAAATGATACCTACTTATTTAATTAAAATAAATATAATAATATTGCAAAATATTTCCAACTTTATTTATGGAGCAAGTAAGTAATTAGAATGTTGATTAACATTTTGGTATCTCAGTGCAAAATACTGTCTTGTCTTCTGCAGCTTCCGTCCAGCTCCTTTTTTTATTTTGGATGAGATAGATGCTGCACTGGACAACACAAACATTGATAAAGTAAGTTGCTCTTTTACCAGCAATATCTGGTACCTTTTGTAGAGGGGTGGCTACTTCTGTTGCAGGGTGTTGGGATAGAGAGATTGATTAGCCTGACTGAGCCTGTTCTAAATTAGATTGGATTTAGGGCTGAGGTAATGACTCCTTGGCATAGGGGAAAACTTTAAATTCCTTAATCCAGGTGTATGTGGTTGGTCTCTAAATTGTGAAGGTGAGAGGAGGTGGTGAGGAGTGTGCAGGTGTGTTGTGTAACCCCATGTGGCACAGTCTGACCTGGAGGGCCCCTGGGAGTTGTGCTGCTTGGAATTGGTAAGGCCTTGGAGTTCCCTTGGCTCTGAGAAGTAGCAAGGAGTGTGTCTGCATGTGCAAACCAAGCCATTCTGTCACTGGAGTGTTTAATATAATTGGATTAGTAACTATTTTTGCATTAGCACCAATTAAGCTGTGGCTCCAGTCATTTTATGAAAGCCACATGACTTTTCTTGATTAAAACACCTTCCTGCCCTCTCAATTTCTCTTTCCTTTTGCCATTAATTGTTCAGTGTAACAAGAACCAAGGCTGGAGCACAAACAGCAGAGGTTGCCACTCTGGATGGCAGCCTCTGAGAGGGGGAGACTCAGAACAGGGGGATCATTTTTAGGGAGGAATCCTAAAGCTCCCCACATGTGCTTGGATTTTCTTCTGTGGAAGCTTTTTTTTTTTTTTCAGAACAGTATTTGTTAGCATTACTGCTAATGTCAGTCTTGGTAGAGCCTAACAAAATCAGTTGTTTACACACCAAACACATTGGTTTTTCCCCTGATGGCATTAACTGTGATGTGGAAAATACCCCAGAGTTTGCTTGGAAGGTAGCTCTGGAATGGATAGCTGGGAAGCTCTACCACTTGTGCTTGCCAGATGGAATTAAATTCCTTCTTGGAGATTACTGACTCACTGTGAGAAGTTCCTGAACCTGAATTCTCTAAATGATCCTTGGGATGCAAGTCCACAAGGATTTCCCAGGCCTTGAGGTTGTTCTAATTTGGTGCAGTGTGTTTCAGCAACATCAGATGGGATGTAGTGGGGCTATAATGAAGATCCCTAAGGAGGCTTTAGGGTTTGGCTCTCAGTGATGTGATTAAAAACAAGCTTACACATCTCACAGCACCTCTGTGACCTGAGCTTCCATCAGATACTGCTCTGCTTATGAGTCTCACTTGGGACCACTCTAAGATGATGTATTCTGGTTAATTATGAGTATTGTGTTTTCTATGTGTTATTTTTTCTGGGCTCAGATGTCTCCAGGCTGATGACTTGGAGCAGTGCAGGCTGACTCCAGGTTTTCCTTTGCTGTTACACCATTTACTGCTGAACTTCACATTTCTGCTTTTCATGGAAGCTGTGGTGTGTCAGGGGATGAGCCCTGCCCATCTCTGCAGCTGCCTGGGGTGGCTGGCCTGGGGTGTTTCCTGGCTCTGTCTGGAGCTGGGCAGGGACCCAGATCATGCCCTTACCTGGATGACTTTATTAATCCAAATAAGTTCCTGTTGCAGTTAGACATGCCCCAATCCTGCACACGTTGCACAAAGGTGAGGATTTCTGGGACATTGCCAGCTTTCCATACAGGCCACCTGTGATGCATTACCAGAGATGATGATGGTGAACAGAGTGCACTGGGCACTTTGCTGCATGTTGGCTCTCTGAGGAGGCTCCTTCTGCCTGGCAGAAGAGAGGGTCCCCTTTACACCTAAGGATGTGCTGAGCACCATTTTTGTCAAAACACCGGAAACAAAGAGGTGATTTTGCCTCTGTGCACCTGATTTCTCAATTCAAACACAGCTAAAATTATATACTGCAGGTGAACAAAACTGATCTGTGAAAGATTGTTGCTGGCACTCACTGGTATCCATTTTTATCCTAAGAAATTAATCTGTTTCCATTCTTTCACACTGATGGTGTATTAAAGCAAATCTCTCACTAATTGGAACTATACTCTGAAATGATTGTGAAGTTTGTAACTTACTACAGTTCTTCCTGTAACTTACTAGTTTTTCCATTAAAAATTAATTTCCATGTCATGTAGATAGACCTGTGTAGGCAGAGGGCTCATTAAAAATGTACTGGTTTTCCTTTTTGCAGCATTTAATCTGTACTGGGGAACATTGCAATAATCACCAGTTAACACCTTAATTTTTTACCTTTAAGTTGCATTATCATTGAGAAAATTGCTGGTCTCTGCAGTGAACTAATTTAAGATTATTATACAGCCAGTAGCAAACTAATCACATTTTTTTTAAAACTTACTTTGGAATTTCCACCTTCATTTCTAGTTATACAAAGCAAAATTGTTATTCATTGGCACTGGGTCTTTTTAGAGCTTTATTCATTAAACATGATTTTCTTAAATGTTTTCAAAAAGCAGCACACCTGAGGGGTTGTGTTAAAACCACACAAGATACCTGGCTTTTAAAACTGGTCTATTTCTCATTTTAGCAATCTTATTTCATGATGGAATTTTGCAGCTAGCACAGTTCAGCTCTTCCCTCAGCATTCCCTAATCACAGCATTGTTTCAGGTTGCCAGAACTAACTGAAATACTTGGTTTCTTTCCAAAGGTCTCAAGTTTCATTAGGGAACAGGCACATGAACAGTTCCAAATGATAGTTATTTCCCTGAAGGAAGAGTTTTATTGCAAGGCAGATGCATTGATTGGAGTGTGTCCTGAGGTAACAATTAATTCTGGTTAAATAAGTCACATGGGGTTGTTGAAGTTCTGGGTCACACCTCAGCTGTTGCTGCAGTAAATCACACACACAGTTGGTGGCTGGGTGTGTCCTGCTCTGCAGGTTCGGGCTCCAGGGAACACCCTTTGGGGAACTCAAGCTCATGATTGCATCTCTTAGTTGTGAAAAGCTTATTTGAAGTACCAGCAGTGTGTTTGTTACATGGTGTGATCCTCCCTCTTCTCAGCACGATGATATTATGTTCAGCCAAGTGCTGACCCTGGATCTCACCGAGTACCCAGAGGCAGAGGAGCAGGACACAGCAGAGAAGCCCAGCCGTGGTTCTCTCTTCAAATAGCACATGGATGGTGACAGGGCCAGGTGACAACAGGAACTGGGCTCACAGCTGTTAGCCACCCTGGAACTCAGGTTGGTATTAGAGGTTGACAGAGAAATGTTCACTTTTCAAGTGAAGCAGTTTTGCAAAATATTAAGGGAATCAACTGTTACTCCTTGATGCAGTTTTGTTAAGGAGTGAGAGCCCGAGGCTGTTTCTGAGGCGTGCACACTGGTACCCAAAGCTTTCATTCCAAATACTTTGGCTGTACAAAGAAGGGCTGCAGGTTCAGTTCCATAAGTGTAGTATGCTAAAGTACAAGCCTCTTGCTTTTCTTAGGAAAAGTCCATAGTGCCAGCGCACTGTTCAGGTGCTCACTGCTCCAGTCAGGACCTTTTGTGTGGTAGCTGCATCTATTTGCCTTCAGATAGGATTATTTCCTCTTTTTTAGAACAGTAAGGTACTGGAATGTGCTCATTATCTTGGGTGACTTCTGTGACACCCAGAAAGACTTGTCTTCCACTGCAACCTTACACAAGTATTAGTTCACTGTACAAAAACTTGCCATGTAGCTCTAGAGCTGTGATGTAACCTTGAAAAATTTCACCTCTGAGCTATTTCACCTCATACAGAAAGGGAAAGAATGAGTCAGATGCTATAGGGGCAAATGAAATATAAATATAGAAAAATGTATTGTTTTGTTACTATGCAGCTGTCCCAGTACACTGAAATTACTCTGCTGGCTGTTTTTTATTTAAGCAGATGAAAGTTAATGAACTTTAGATGAAAAGTTCATGAAGTTGGGTACAGAAAACTGAAAGCTGGAATCACTTTATGTGGCTTTTGTTCCACCTCTGTGTGTGCTGAAGAGCTTCCCTTGGTTTGTGGTTGTTGATAATAATTGTATGTTGTGTTCAGGGAGCAGGTTCCTTTTGTCCTGTGGGTTGCTTACACACACCTGCCTTGCATGTGCTGTGAGCCCTGGGCTTGTGCTGGGCCTGTGGGGATCCTGCCTCAGGGAGGAAGATTGTCTGAGCAGGAGTGTAACGTGTTCCATGGGAATACACATGTTCATGAAATATTGGTGTTATTGCTACACTTCATTGAATAAAATAATTTACTCTGAGGCATGAGTCAGCATCAGTGCCTTAATTCAGAATCCAGGAACCGACGTGTCAGGAGATAAAATAACCCCTCACTCTTTCTGCTTTTGAGGATACAAGGGATGGCCCCCGAGATGAGAGGCTGCTGGACAAGCTACAGCTCAGCAGTATCTACAAGGGAAGAATCACCAGTGCTGGGTGTAAGCTGATCCTCACCACAGGGAGGGATGGGATTTCCTATTGTGGACCCTATCCAAGTACATGATAAGGAGTTGCATGACTTTAGGGTTTAAATAGTGGTAGTAATCAAGGTCAGTATAGTCAAATACCTTGATGCAAGTGATGGATTTTGCTTCAGCTTGAAGCAACAGGTGAAGTGTTCTGAGCTGATCACCAGGATCCACAAGATCCTGACTAGTTACTTTCCAAAGCAGTCCATTCATGCTGACTGCAAAAGCTTATGTTAGAGGGTAGTCTCACAGATAATGCTCTATGTGATGCTGAAAGACAATTTTCAGAAGTAATCTTGGTGTAAATAGACCCTCTCAGAGGAAAGGGTTGCTGTGGGCTGCCTGAAGGCTTGCAGGAGCACAGCAGCATCCTCACAGTGCACCTCACTGAAGCTTTTTGTCCCAGGGAGCTGCAAGAGTTGGTTGTGCAACAAGGGAGTAAAGACCTGCCAAACCACAGTTCAGAGAGAAAGGTCACCATTGCCCTCCCTGTAAAACCCCCCAGTACAATGTGACCTGCTCTCAGAAGGCACAATAGAAATCCTTAGGAAACAGCCACAGGGAAACCTGATGGGAGCAATCCTTCAGCCCTTCCAGCTACACCTGTGCTGGCATCAGCACAAAGCCCTGGCCATGCTCTCCTGCAGACACTGAGGTGAGATCCAGCTGACTGGAAAACTGCACATGATTACCAGTGCTGACAGCTGCAGTGGGAATTGTGTCCTGCTGCCAAGATGGTGCAGGTGGGGGAAGTACCAGGTACTGCTGGGCCTCACCTTCACCCTTAGAGCAGTTCAACCAAATGCAAATTTGCACACCAGGAATTTCCTGCAGGTGCATCCTTTGATACTGACTGGGTTTCACTGCACTGCAAGACTTTCCTGCTGGCCAAGGCAGCACAGTCTGTGATACAGCAATATTTAAAACATTTCCACAGGAACCCACTGCAGGGAGGTCAGGGAGTACCTGCACTCTGTCCCTGCACATGCAGCACTGTTCCAGCCTTTCCCCTACAGCTGATCTTGTGCCTTGCCAGACAAAGGAAAAAACAAATCCTCATGCCCAAAGTGGAAAGCAGGTGGGTCATCATGGTGTGGGTTCCATAAATGTGGAACAGCACTGTTCTTCAGGACTTGGGGATCAGAGATGAAGCCTGCAGGACCCCTGAAGAATCCAGAAACTCGCCTGCAGTTCAGCTGATGGGAGAACTGAAACCCCTGTATTTCAAAGGCAGGTGTGCCATGAGGCACTTCTGACAGATGCAGATGTTGTGTGGCTTCACCTGGGGAAGAGTATGGTCCAAGTGGCTTCACACAGACGCAAAGAGAAGTTACATCTGCTGCTGTCTGACCCTGCAGGTCCTGCCTGAGTGGTCTGGCAGTGCAAGTGACTCATTTGACTCTCAAGCTTTACACACATGACACATTTATGGCTTTAAAAAACAGAAAGCCAGTATGTACAATTTTATTCCACTTAAAATCATGGAAATACCAGCTCAAAACTTTCCATGCAGCAGATGTAAAACACCTACTGTTCAAAAGTTTCTGGGGTGGGCCTTGGGTGGTTGGGGTTTTTTCATTGCAGAGTGGGTAAATCATTATGTGACCCCTTGATCCTCTTAGGAGAATCAGTGCTGCTTTCTCCTAACTTCCTTTTAGCACAGTCCACACATGAAGTTCCTGGGGTGAGAGAAGGGAAAGAAAACATTAATATTGCTACATCCATGTGCTTGGTGTACTTTTTATTATAAGCACCAGCTAGCAAGATAAACACAGTCCTGGTCCCCTGAGGTTCTCCTGTTTGGATTCTGAATTACTTTATGACATTAACCCTGCTAAAGGTCTGGGCTCAAGCTCTCCCCCAAGTCCCTGCACAAGTACTGACACAAACAGCAGGGGCTCAGCTCAGGATTCAGCTGCCTTTTGCCAAAGCTAATTTAACAGCTGTGGAGCTCACATGTGAGTCTGGATCCATTATTCAGAGGCCCCAGCTTGAGCTGGAGGGTTGAAATAGATTATTCCAGTGGTCCCAACCTGAACCATTCCCTCAACAGAAATTCTTCGTGTAAGCTGCTGTTAGAAGTACATAAACAGTGTAACTGAAGAGTAACATGAATGGAACAGAAATTCCTTCAAAACCAGAACATCAGAAAATAGAAATTCCTTTACAACCAGAACTTAGATTTTGTGGGATATTACACACAATAATCCTCTTGAGTTTTTTACTTGGTTTGTATTCTGAAGTACACATAACCATATGCTAAAACTACCTAAAGATGGTGCTAACAAGTTAGTAAAGGAGGACTGTTAAGAGGGACTGGAATAAATTGTACTCAAGGTTTTTCTCTTCCACCTAATAGTACTTTATTGAAAATGGGATTTATGAACTCAGTTGAGAGAAAGGTAAGTTTAAAATCCCACTGGAATTACAAAACTGATCTCTGACTTCACACCTGCACACAAGTGCCTTGGAGCTTGTGTGCTTTTTGACTGGGGAAGAGCAGGGGTTCCACCTCCTGAACTGCCAAAGGCCCTTACGTGCAGTACCCAAGGATACTTCTATACAATTCTGATGTTGGCTGCAGCAGCACAGATCTCTCAGGAGTGGAGTCTTTTTAAGTTGTTTTGCCATATTTTTTCCATCAATTGGAACGTATTATTGCTTGGGTTATTCATAGAAATATCAGAAAGAACCCGAACAGCTCAGCTGAAAAATCACCTTCAGTACCACACGGATTCAGGTCACTCTTCCTGACTCTTCCTGACCCCCTTAAGGAAAGCTTTTGGAACAGAAACTTGTATTTGGAAGTCTAAACCAAAAATCTCATTGATGTTAGCATATAAAAGCTCCAGAAAATGTATATAAAAAGTTACTAACATTCACCAAAGTATTCTGAGGTAATACTACCATTTGTCATTTGCTATACCTAAAAAGGCCATCAGTTACTTGCTGTTAGGTAGAAAGAAAACCAGAGTAAAGAAAGAGCATTCAGCAAACTTTCAGAGCTAATTCAGAGCTCTGCACAGTAATTATTTAATGACTTTGGAAATCAGAGGGGGATCTTTCTTGTGTTGGTAGGATAGTGGAACTTTCTGTGAAAATAACAGCGTTACTTACCCAACGGCGTTGTGCTGTCCACTCGTTCAGCATCTAGAGAAGTGTAAGAGACATCAGCAAGACATATGAGCATGTGGAAGTTTTTATACTTTAATGCACCATCCCAAAACAGCAAGGTTCTGTTTAGAATCCCAGAATGGTCTGGGTTGGAAGGGATGTTAAAGCTCATCCAGTTTCAACCCCCTGCTATGGGCAGGGACACGTTCTACTATCCCAGGGTGCTCCCAGCCCCATCCAGCCTGGCCTTGGACACTTCCAGGGATGGGGCAGCCACAGCTTCTTTGGGCAACCTGTGTCAGGGTCCCACCATTCTGATCATAAAAACATGTCCTCTTTATATCTAATCAAAATCTATCTCCTTTCAGTTTGAAGCCATTCATCTTTGTCCTATCCCTATGTGCCCTTGTCCAAAAGTCCCTCTTCAGCTCTCTGGGACCCCCTTTAGGCACTGGAAGGCCTAAAAATCTCTAAGATCTTCCTAGAACCTTCTCTTCTCCAGGCTGAACACCCCCAGTTCTCACAGCCTGTCTCCAAAGCAGAGGTATCCCAGCCCCTGACAATCTTTGTTGCCCACCTCTGGACTCACTTCCAGCAGCTCCATGTCCTGATGTTGGGGACCCCCAGGCCCANGACTCTTCCTGACCCCCTTAAGGAAAGCTTTTGGAACAGAAACTTGTATTTGGAAGTCTAAACCAAAAATCTCATTGATGTTAGCATATAAAAGCTCCAGAAAATGTATATAAAAAGTTACTNTTCTTTGGGCAACCTGTGTCAGGGTCCCACCATTCTGATCATAAAAACATGTCCTCTTTAATCAAAATCTATCTCCTTTCAGTTTGAAGCCATTCATCTTTGTCCTATCCCTATGTGCCCTTGTCCAAAAGTCCCTCTTCAGCTCTCTGGGACCCCCTTTAGGCACTGGAAGGCCTAAAAATCTCTAAGATCTTCCTAGAACCTTCTCTTCTCCAGGCTGAACACCCCCAGTTCTCACAGCCTGTCTCCAAAGCAGAGGTATCCCAGCCCCTGACAATCTTTGTTGCCCACCTCTGGACTCACTTCCAGCAGCTCCATGTCCTGATGTTGGGGACCCCCAGGCCCAAGGCAGCTCTGCAGGTGGGGGTCTCACCTGAGCAGGCCAGAGGAGCAGAACCCCCCCTCCCCTGCTGCCCATGCTGGGGGCTCAGCCCAGCACAGGGGGGTTCTAGGATGGAGCCTGTCCAGCTCTCACCCACCAGCACCCCCAAATCCCGCTCAGAGTTGCTCCATCTGCTCATCCTCAGCCTGGATTTGTGATTGCCATTGCCCTGACCCAGGGCCTTGGCCTTGCTGAACTTGGTGACTGCACAGCCCTATGTCCCCAGCCTATCCAGGTCTCTCTGGATGTGACCCCTTCCCTACAACCACAGCCCTCAGCTTGCTGTCATCTGCTGTCATCTACATCCCCATCAAAGCCATCACACGGTCCTGGTGCTAATACAGACTCTAGGAGGACACAGCTTCCATCAGTTTCCATCCACACATAAAAGCACTCACCACAGCCCTGAGTGTGACCATCCAGCCCATTTTTTACCCACACCCCCCAAGTCTTCCTTTTTCCCTTTTTAAAAGTGGGGGTTATGTTTCCTCTTTTCCAGTCAGTGGGAATTTCCCCAGTCGACACAATTTTTAAATAAAGCAACTTCATGGTTTAGCAGATTGAGAATTCCACCAGAACATGGTTACTCCAGCCCAGGCTACTACCAACCCTAACTTCAGGTCCAGCTGAGCCTATCTACTGTTGGGCTCTCCATCACCTCTCCTAGGAACTGGTCCTCAAGGTATTCCAGGATTCCTGGACTGCTTGTGGTTTGCTGTGTTCCTTTTCCAATGAGTGTCCAGGAGCCTCAAGTCCCCAGTCTGCATCAGGCTTATTTTGGTTTTGCAATTCTCATTTCTTCAATATAACCCTTTTAACAAACTCCCCCAGCTACATTTTAGAAGAGTTTGTAATTAGACACAAAAAAACAAACCCTGACAGTTTGGTGATGTACAGAGCAGTCCTGCACACCTGAAAATGGTTTTGTTTGGGATCTTGACTTGTAAATGAGTTCACAAGATTTTCAAATCTGAGTAAGGTCCCTCCTGCAAGTCTGATGTAAATCAGACTACACACAAACTTCCTGAAATCTCAGTGGTGTGATAAATATTGTTTTCTAGCCTTCATGGAAAGAAAAACATAATGCAGTTTAATTGGAATATTCATCAAGTCACAAAGACCAGGACATTAATTTGGGCAAGCACTTCTCAGGGAAAGGTTCCTGCCATGCACCACCTGGGAATAATTATAGACAAAACAGTTTCACTGAAATGATAAATAAAAGAGCTGTCAAATAGCAATTCTTCCCAAGGTCATTTAGTGATTTCCCTCTATTCTCTGGATAAACCAAAATGAAACTGTCTTTGTTTGGAAAACATTAAAGAAATCTCTTTCCTTAGACATACGGTTGTTGTTTCTATCCATTCGCTTCCCATCCCTAAGTGTACAAAGCTTATTGGATGCACTGATTTAATTTCTCATTCTATGCTCAGTCACATATTGTGGCTCAACCAGCTTATCCCACCAGTTAATCCCTTCAATTCTCTTAGTCTCTTTTCCTGACAAGTCAGATTTCTGATAATGTAATACTCAATAAGCTGAAGTAGTTCACATCATAAATATATGTTAAGTAAACATCTTTACCAAGTACTAACAAAGAGACAAATCCAGAATTCAATATTAAATTTGCAAGAATCCACAGACCTTCAAATTCCACAGATTAAAAAGAAAAGAAAATCTAGTTACAGTTTGGACACATATTCCAACTCTGCATGTCCCTCACAAGCAACAAAGCTGCACACAAGGTCAGTGCCTTGGATCAGCTGCAGTGTTCAGGCAGGGCAAACTGCCCACTACCTGCTCCAGATTGTGCTGTTGAAGAGGCCACATTACCTGGACTTCTCTGTTTGCAGATTTGAGCAGTCAGATCCTGGACATACTCTGGGAATTGTTGGAAGCAGTCCCCGTAGGACACCACTTTTATTCCATGCAGCAGCATATCTGCCTGGAGCTTAAAAAAGTGGTCTTCGTTCTCTTTAAGCACCAACATGTAATGTTCCAGATCCACTTTGTTCTTTACTGTGTAAAGAAAGAGAGCTTGGAATATCTGGTCACGCAGAGTCTCTCCACAACCCAAAAACAAAAAAGACTTGGTTCGGTACAAGTTCTGAAGAACCTCCTGTGAAGGAACAGAAACAAACAAGAGCCACGTTTACTTCAGCAGACAAAAGCCAAGGTCAGAACTTTTAAAATACATCAGCCAGAAAAAGACCAGCAGAGCAGAACCTCACTAGTGACCTGAAACAAGCAAATGTTTTAGGATCAGGTCAAACTGACGTTTCATAACCATTGTTCCTACAC
>VXBB01016058.1:50322-60678 GCA_013399915.1 Illadopsis cleaveri | reverse complement strand
CCCCCCCAAGACTCCCCTTTCTTTTTTTTTTTTTTTTTTTTTTTTTTTTTTTTTTTTTTTTTTCCCCCTTTGGGCTTTCAGTATCTTACAGCTAGAGTGTGAAAAACTTCCAAGTCTTCCAGCGTGGTTTATTCTGGTGTTTGGTTAACAACATTTAGCTCAGTTGCAGCGTTTTTTCCAGCAGCAGTTGCACCTCCCTTTGAAGCACCTTGCTTTCATCCTGGCAGTCGGATGGGTAAAGGCTGTAGTTGTGTCAAAGGAGGCTGTTACAGACCTGTACCCCCAAATCCCAGCTGCAAAACTGTGTTGAAAATGCATAATTCTCTGAATGTTCTTCTTATGCACATAGTTTTGAATATTCCATAAGTGGAGTTTTCAAAACTGTGTGCAGAAGGAATTCTCGGCTGTGAGGGTGGTCAGGCCTTTGCACAGGTTGCCCAAGAAGCTGTGGCTGCCCCATCCCTCGAAGTGTCCAAGGACAGGGCTTGGGGGTGGAACAAGATGAGCTTTGAAGTCCCTTCCCATCCAAACCAGTCTGTGATTCTATGATTCTGCTCATGATACCATTTAATAGACTTTTGAAGGTCTGAGGTACTTCTGGGCATAAGCTTCCCGCTTTCCTTTGTTTCTCTAGTCAACCATTTCCATTGNGCCAACTGGCAAATTGAGCAGTTAGTGCTCTGAAAACCTTCTGGTGATAGAGGTGGAAAAACATTACGGTGAGGAGAAAGCAAAATAACAACAACAACAAAAAAGAAGGAATAGAGGGCAGCGTTACCTTGGACGTCTCTACTGACGGCATGGCGGGGCTGGCGGGGGCGGCCGAGGCATCATGAGGGGCGATGCGGTGANGTGTGCAGAAGGAATTCTCGGCTGTGAGGGTGGTCAGGCCTTTGCACAGGTTGCCCAAGAAGCTGTGGCTGCCCCATCCCTCGAAGTGTCCAAGGACAGGGCTTGGGGGTGGAACAAGATGAGCTTTAAAGTCCCTTCCCATCCCAACCAGTCTGTGATTCTATGATTCTGCTCATGATACCATTTAATAGACTTTTGAAGGCTTGAGGTACTTCTGGGCATAAGCTTCCCGCTTTCCTTTGTTTCTCTAGTCCACCATTTCCATTGTTTTTGGGTACAGTCAGGACCCTGCAGGTTTTGCATGTCCATGTGATAGATTAGACCATTCTGTTGTGTTCATAAAATGCCAGAGTTGTATTGATATTCTGGTATAGTTTTAGGAAGAATTTTGGTAATTATAGCCAGCTTTGAAGATGACACATAAGCACAGTTTTTACTCCATATCCAGTGTTTTGGCAAGAGCAGTTGTGTTGACTACTGTGAAATCACTGACTTTCAACCTGTGTAAGAACACTGTGTCCCTGTGAACTGTCTGTGTTACATTCCCTAGACACAACTTCTCACTTTGTTATTATTCTTATCTTACTATATTGCAGCCTCTAGAAAGGCTTAACAAATCTTTGGAGAATCACATTCCTAGGACAAGGAAGGTGGAGGGCAGGATCAGTGAGAACAGCGAGGGAGAAGGAAGAATGCAAGTAGCCTCACCTGAAAACTGACACATGATTGAGTTGGGGAAGCTCTGCAGTGTTTCCAGCTCTTTGCCTTTCACCCTTCTCTGCTGCCAGTCAAGCAGCAAGGAATTTCAACATGCTGATATTGAGGGTTCTGTAAACCTGAAGGTCAAAGACACTGTGTTTTAAAAGAACTAGGTGATATTTTTCTCCCTAAACCCAGCAACTATGTATGAAATCCAGTTTGGAATGCTATTTGACACTGTATTGTACTAGTGCTGGAACATATTACTAAAGAATTTGTTGTGTGTCTTAGAATATTTTTTTAGCTGTAGATAGGAATTACAAAGACTTGCTAAATATTTGCCTAAGCTTGAGACTCAACATCTGGCCTATCCTGTAGATTTACAGTGTCTAATATTCTTTATTTCACATTCATTTAGAAAGAAATGTGAGAGGAAGTTTTTGTGAAGAAAGGCCTTTGAAAGCATTTCCATTTTTTGATCTGAATCAATTAATCTGGTGTTATTACCTTTTCCTGTAAGCCTTGCTCCTTTAATATCCTTAAACTACACTGTTATTTTAAAACCCCAAGAGCAGTCAGTATATTTCATAAGCTCTGGATTCCCCTGCAAGTTACTAAGGATGAAGAATACCAGTATTTTCCAACCAAACACAGTACAAAAGTAACTACATAAAGTACAATCAAAAGGAGTCTTAGATACTTTTCCAAATGTACAATAAGTAACAATGTATTGTTAGCCATTATATTTCCATGTTACTATTTTAAAATGTGAACAAATAAATATGACAGTGACAGGCCAACATCATTATGAGAAAACGGGCAGAAAGTTCAGGAGCAGAAGTCGAAGTGAAAAAAGAATTTTGAAGTGAGTTGAAACCTGTGTTGAAAAATTTCAAGAAGCAACAAAGAAAGGCAATCGAGGATGTCTGAAAGGTAAAATACACACTTGAAAAAAATAACTGCACCAGTCCAACACTTGATTCAACCTCAGATTTATCTTTAATAGTAAATCTACTTGTCCAAGTGTACTAAACAGCAAATTAAGTCAGTTGCTTATTTGGGGGGTTGTTGCCAGCTTTGAAGGATGTCATCAGGCTAAGAAATGCAGCTGGTTGGTTTTGGCTGCAAGAAGCAATGCATCTGGTTATTCAGCTGTGGTTCTATGAACTGAAATGGAATGTTGGTTACATTACATGTTTGACATCTTGCTCTTTGAGAAGTTACAAAAAAGTAAATCCAAGCCTACATTATGCCAGAACCTGCTGGTTTGAAAGAAACCAAGAAAAACTCATAAGGAAAGCTTACTGAGCTTGCTAAAAAGTATCTTTAAGATACCAACTAACTTGTGCCTTATTTTTTTCCATAGCTGGAAGCCAATCTGCCCCTGTTGATTGAGATAAAATGGAACTGCCCGTTCCTCCCTGTTAGGGGATTACTCTTTTCTGACTTGGATCTGACTGGATTTTAGTAGTTTGTCATCTTGGTAAACAGAATAGTTTATAAAATACTGTGAAGAAGAAAAATACTTTCAGAAAATCAAAGTGTGTTTTCAAAAGCCAGTGTTAGTTCACTTAGAGTTTACCTGTGATTGACTGTAAAGATTCATTTTCAAAGATAACCTTTGACTCGCAGCACTATCTGTGTGTATGGCCTGCAGAGTGACATATCTGTAAAATAACTCTGGATGTAAGTGCAGGTGTATTTTTAAAGCTGCCAAGTGTTAAGCACATCTGCACCAACAAGGTCACCTCTTGCCTAATAATGTAATTACCATCAAGTTTTGTGTTACTTTGCACCTGCCTCTCTCACACATGCTTCTATTAGCAACATTGAAAGTGTGATCATTTCAGTACTGGCACTTGAAAAAAAAAGTACATATTAGAAGGGTGAATGAGAGGGGGAATGAACTCTGTTAACTGCCCTCTGTCTGACCTTGACTTTAGTTTGAACTTGCCTATTAAAAAGTCTGAATGCATGAGTTTGCTTTGAAAAACTAAGGAGTGTAACTAAATGGGGTGTCCTTTGATTAAAGCCTTGGTATTGTGCATTTGCATT
Organism: Illadopsis cleaveri; assembly: GCA_013399915.1. Lineage (NCBI taxonomy): Eukaryota > Metazoa > Chordata > Aves > Passeriformes > Timaliidae > Illadopsis > Illadopsis cleaveri. The sequence continues at coordinate 57,072 of VXBB01016058.1, read as the reverse complement.
TTTCTGACCAAAAAAAAAAAAGCAAACAACGGAACAACAAAGAAGCTCTGTCACAAAGTCCTTATCTGTTCTGAACAGCAGCAATGTGTGCAGCAGTGGGAAAGGGAGGAAAACCACTGTGGAGAGGCAGAACTGTAAGGAATGGAAGGAATGGATTTAAACCAAATATACTACTGTAAAGAATGGGGAGAGAGAAAGCCAGACAGGAAGATGCAAATACTCTAATTCTGCTTGAAAAATTTGCTATTGTTAAAGAGTTTAGCTAGGTCAGGGAAGTGAACCTTGGGAATATTATTGTGTGAACTTGTTGGTGAACTGGCAAAAAGCTCTTTTCTATTTGTCAAAAATCAGAAATTTAAAATGTTGGCCAAAATAATTTCATAAATAAAATCTCTATAAATGAGGGATGAAAGTAGAGGTGTTACTCTGTTCTGTTAGAACAGATCAGTTGTGGTATTAAATAATGAGGTGTGTTTTTTCCTGCTTGGTGGGGTTTTGTGGTGCAATGGCTACTTCTTCTACCCAGACATGAGTCTAACAAGCTTAAAACACAGCTACAGGTCAGCAAACTGAGAGCTTGTAGGGACAGGAACCAGCACATGAGTGCAGAGACAGTGATTAAGATCTTGGAATTCTCTGAAACTGCAGCACAAGGAAACCCTGAGGACAGGGCCCTGTGACCCTAAGTGAAGGTCAGTCAGTCTGGCTGTCTGACTCAGTGTGCTGATGGTCGCAGCTGCAGAATAAGCTATTGAATGGCCAATATCAGTTTTCCAGTAAACAAACCTTTGCTTGGACGTGGTTGCTAATGTGATCTCTCCTGTAGCTTAAATAGTTCTGCAAACTCCTGATCTGAGGTGTAGCTGCCTTTGTAATCCCTGTGAAGTCAGCATCCAGCCTACAAGGGAAGCTGTGAGTGTAGCCCTGGAGCCCAGGGATGTAATCCAAAAGAAATTTTACTTCAGAAGGAAAGTTCTCTGTATCCTGCCAGCTGCTGTGCCCTGTGCCCCCCAGCATGCCTAAAGAGAAATGAAGCATTGTACCAGGTTTACAGCATGCTGGCTTGGATTAACATCAACAGCTGAGAGCCAGATGATGTACTGTACATGATTTTTGGTGTGAGATCTCAGTTACAGTCTCTTTTAATGCATGATGTAACAAAGTGGCTTGCTGTAACACACGCTGCCATTCCATTAAATATTACCAGATTCCTGCCCAGAGATAATTGGACACCCATCTTGTGTTTTACATTTCGAAATCTGGGCCTTCATTCAGAACCACCTAGATCCTGTATCACTGAAAGATTTCAGACAGAATTGTCACAGCAATGTCTTCACACCTCAGCTTTAACTACTTGAACACTATGTAAGCCATAAAATCTCAAAAAGGTGTAATATGAAGGTCTTGCATTCAAGCAAAGAAAGAAAATACATATAAGGATATTTTTGAGTTTTAATGTTTTTGTTGAATATATGACAATAAGAAATTATGTAAGGAACTTTTAGTCTGTTATTGCATTAACTGTCTCCAAGTCTTTTTAACTAGATAAAGCATAAAAGGCTCTGTAATCTCCAGTTTTAATGGATTTATTGAGCAAGTTATCAACTCCAGTATTGGCTCATATTGCAATATGGATGTGTCCAGAATTCCCCATTCCTGATAAGAAACAATAAAAGTAAAATTAGATTTATGCTACTAATGCAATCTTGATTACAGAAAATGCTAGTGAGTTTGTGGGTAGCTTTTTAAAAGTCAACTTTCTAATACACTGTTGCCTCCTCCTGTTGCATCCCTTGCAGTGACTCATAGCAGCAGAGATGAAACCAAGTAAAAAACAAACCAATTTAGCTGTGCACTGTGTTCTGAGTGAAAAATTTCCTTTGGAGGAAATTCAGATACCTATAGGTAATTTCACCTAAGTGTTAATCCTGATTTTTGTGGAAAGGTAGGATAGCAAAAAAGGTTTGACTAGCAGGAATTTCCCAAGGTTTCAATCTCTTTGTGACTAATTTGGTCCTTTTCACTCCGTTTCTCCTCACCTGTTAGCTGGAACAAATGCAAGCACTGCACACCACAGGATGCCAGAGTCAGAAGGATTTTTCTTTGTAAACCTGTGCAGGTTTACAAAGAATTCCTTGGATTTACAAGTCCAGATCTATATTTTAGCTGTATTGTTAAACCACAAGGAGCTGAGTTTAATACAGCAGTCACTATCTGATTTAAGTGCCTCTGAATGAGAGCATTTATGTAAATATACTCAAAATTAATATAAAAAAAGGTAAGTTGTTGTAAGTTACTGAATGTGAATAAGAGTAAATGGTTTAACTACAGGCTGAAAAACAGACTGTCTTGGAGAAATCTACTGCAAAGTTTCTATGTTAATGTAATCAAATTGTAAAAAATCCATTGCAAAAGGTTTACAAGAACATTGCAGTGAGGTTCCAGCTCAGGTAGTAAGAAGACAGGAGATATAAAAGCATTATCTGTTCATCCCTGATTTGCTTCACCATGGATTTGCACTATGATATGACTTCTTAGGAATGCACATTTCTTTCCCCCATCCATCCTACTGCTTTATCTTTTAGTACACAGGATAGATGGTGCCTGCTCCAAAAAAAATTCTCATTATTGTCAAATGTACAACTTTTGTGCTTAATATAGTGTATATTCTCTAAACCATTGCTGGAGATGAAGCTACTTATTTATTTGCAATGAAAGCTATTGAGCCAATTTTTTTTAAATTTCCTATGAGAAAAGAGGAAATTATTCCTGTATAAATTAAAGTAAAATAATATCTCTTAATTTGGTTGCCTACTTACTAGAGTCTGTTTTGTAGTACTACTTTGCATGTTATAGTACCCTAAATACTAAAGGTACTTCTCACTGATTACAGCAGTAGCTGTCTTAATTGTTTCTCCAAATCAGAGCTGGATAATCCAGATAACAAAGAACAAAGCTGTGCTGATCACAAAAAAAAAGAAAAAAGAAAAAAAAAAAAATTCTGTGCAGGTGATTTTGACCAGAGTACCACCAGAACTCCCTGATAGGTGAAGAGACCAAATCTACCTCCTAAGCAGGGATGCATAGCCTGAACTTCAAGATTGTAATTTTTTTTTTTATTCCTTATTGGAAGCAGTGTTATCTGGCACACAGATTGGATTTATCAGCAGAGACAGAAGCACCCAGAAGAATTTGTGACTCTGTAATTCAAGACAGTACCATAACACCTATAATATGCTAAATGAATATTGCAGAAATATCTGTAATATGGATTTCTTCTCTTAACTAACTTGACTTTGCAGCCATAGCATTCTTTTAACACTGCTGCAAGCGTAAGGTAAAGTTTATGCAAGATAAACAGAAGAAATTCAAACAGAAGAAATCCCATTCTGTGTTTTTAGGGCAGGAGACTTTAGAGGCAATTCAAGGATCTTTGTCACCTAAGTGAAGAAAGGAACAATATGAGGGAAGTTAACTTGCTCCAAATACACAGATACTTGTGATGGTTTGAGGGTGCATCCACACACATCCCTCTCATCCTTGGGCCTGCTCTTGGGTCTCAGAGGCTTCTGATAAGCCTTGACTGAATCATCTGAGGAGTGATGAGTCCTGTGAGAGAGCCAGTCCAGCCGTGAGGCACTCCCTGACCATACCAGGGGCTCTAGCATGGTAGAGGTGGGAACAATCAGCTGCCCAAGAAAGGTGGGAAACAAAGGATAAACAATTATCCTTTGTAGCCCTGGTAAACCAATTACCTGACTCACATGGAGTGGCACTATTGTTCCTGCACTGCGGGAGTCAAAATTCCCAGTGATTACCAATTATTGGGTTATGGCCAGGATGGAAACTTACTGGTGACCAAGGTCAACAGTCTTGGGACCCTATAAACAACAGTCCTGAATGAGACCCTTTGAGCTCTCCTGGATGGAAGTGGCTGTGCCAGCACCTCCCTCTGAATGGGACCCACCTTGGAGCTCCAAACCCTACAGCTACATCTGGAACAGCTTCAGCCTTTCCCAAGATCCTGCCTGTCAGTGTCTGTTTTATCACAAAACACATGGTGAATAACATAAAAAGCTTTCCAGTCAAAGTCCTTTCCAATCAGCAGTTTCCAATCAGATGCTGCCACGAGATTACCTGTGCCAGCACAGAAATAGATCTGGCAGTTGACATATGAATTTTCCTACTGGCCCATGAATTTAACCTGAGAGAGCTCAGCACTGCTGGGGCACCATGCAGCAGGTTGCTAGACCAAAGCCAGACACCTGTAATAGGGCATTTCAGCTGAGGGCAGGTAATTCACATTTTACCTTTACAAAGGAACATTACACACCCTGTGCTACTTCCTACTGTGTTTTAAGAGCAGAAATCAATTTTTAAGAAGTAAGAATTATATTTATCGTTACATTATATTTATGGTTACAATTAATTTTATGCAAAGCTGAAAGCACAAGCAGTGGAAACATCAGGATGGGGAAAAATAACTTTCTGCTTAAGAAATCATGGCCACATAGTTGTTTAATATAAATTGGCCTGGCTCCACTGAGGTACATTTCTTACAGATACAAGAACTGCTGCTTCTTGCATTCCCCTCAGAAATCACATGTAAAATCTTATCGCTGCAGTAAACTCCAAACAACTGCAGAACATCTGAAGCTGATAGAAACCAGAGGTTAAAATGAAAAGCTCTTTGTTACAAAGAAGTTACTGTTTTCTTTGCTGAGGAAATGCCTTACTATCTACAGTTACCTGCTTTAACTTTAATTTCATACTGTTAATAACCACTAAGTATTTCTTTTTATGAAAGCCCTGGGCTTACGTGATAGTCTGGATGTCTCTAATAAAAGCAAGACAATTTGTTGCTGCCTCAGAACTGCTCCTTGTGAAGGATCATTTGCACCAGTCAAGTCAACAGAGATTGGACTCACATTTCTTCACTTAGAAAATGGTAGTATCTTCCTCCTTCGGTGAATCTGGTGTTGGTTGAAGGGCTTGTTCTGAATATCAGCTGCTATTAGGAGTCATTTTGCTGCAGAAAAGGAAGAAGAGAAAATATCTTTGGTAATTCAGAGAGGTTGGATAATTGTGTGTTTTAGCTATGACCAAAGTAATGTTTTTTGATGAAGAACTAAGGAAAGATGACAGGGAATGGAGTTAATCTTTTTGGCCTGTTAATCTTCTTGTCCTGGTTACATTTCCTAGCCTGCAGTTTCTGTTAAATGGCTTTGTGCAGAGGTAACTTGACTGTGCTGGCCTGATGTGGGTCAGTGCAATGACCCTTTCCCTGGCTGATGTGAGGAATCAGGCCTCCCTAAGTGGTGGCTGTAATCCCTCCCCTTTGACCTCAGGTTGCTCTTTGTATATTTGTGTAATGGAGCCCTTTAAATTTATTTTTATTAGGTAGATAAAATACAGCTTTCTGGGTTTGCAAGCAAGAGGAAATTTTAATGACACAAAACTTTACTAGTATTTGAGGACTGGGATTGATATCTGTAATAGCTGGAGAGTAGGATCTTTCCTCACAACGATTTTTGGGCTTGGAATACATTTCTGAATCTTCTACAGTCCTGAAATATCACTTCATGAAGGCAGTTTAATATCTTTGGGACTCAGATGAATTTTGGTGCAATAGCTGCAGTTTTATATGAATGTGAAATACAACACAATGAGGCTGCTGTACTGAGCAGTGTGACAAGGACAGGTAAAGTCCAGAAATACCTGTCTTGTCTCTTAGAGCAGTCCTTGGATGGATTGATTGCAACAGCTTTCTCACCTGGCAGTTTTGTGAGTTTTATTTTTATCAGATTCTTTGAAGTTTGACTCTGGACTCTTGGAGTGTGATAGAACTTATTAGCACATATAATTGAGAGGGAGTTTGGATGTGGTGCAAATAGGAGTTAGTACAGAGAACGGGAAGGTCAGCAAAACCTTTCTGTCCTGACACACGTCTTTTGAGGACAGTGACTCCACCTTTGGAGCTACACTCGGGGCTTTTTGGTGTGTGCACAGCCCTGTCTGGTGGAGCTGTTGAATGGCAACAAGGGGAACGTCCACTTGATGGCGGTGTGTACTCGACGGAGACATAAGGGCACCATGGTTATCTCCAAACCATCAAATGTGAAGACCCTAAGTCCATTTCTCTCAATGAAAATATGCCAGAATAAAAAGATTTCAATTCCTTTTCCTTCCATTTGAAAACATGTATTCGCAGTTACTTTTCCTTGCAGCCTGTCAGCTGCACACACAAGTGTGGGGCACTGCACTTCCAGGCTCAGCTGTATGTAGCATCACACAGTTTCAGTCTCTGCAGAGTCCAAAATGTACATCTGCTTCTTGCTGAGGAAAATGCATCAATATTGAATTAGTCCCTCAAATTTCTTCTGTCAAAGCTTTCCCATGCTGTGCACTTTCCTTCTCAGCTACTCATACCATCGTATTCTGTCACTCTTGCAGTCTGAATCTAAATGAAAACATTTCCATCTGCATCTTGCATAGACAGAGATGCCAGTGTGTTGGGTTTGCATGGCCAGGCTTTGGTAGTGGGGGGATTTCAGGGATGGCTTCTATGAGAAGCTGCTGGAAGCTCTCTCCATGTCTGGCAGAGCCAGTCCCTGGCAGCTCCAAAGATGGACATGCTGCTGGCCAAGGCTGGGACAATTAGAAATGGTGGTGAAGCCTCTGTGATAACAGGTTTAGGGAGAAAGAAAAACTGAAAGGTACATTGTGCAGCTGTAATTGTGGCCAGAGTGG
>VXBB01016058.1:16429-48097 GCA_013399915.1 Illadopsis cleaveri | reverse complement strand
GAATGTTTGAATCACGCATTAGGGTCTATTGAATATGTAACACAGCAATGATTAAAAATAGAAATCTGAAAAGGTGGAGGCGTGCTGCTGGCTGGCTTTATGCCAGGCACCCTCGGCCAAGAAACCTCTGCTTTTCTGTCTCCCAATTGTCTATTTTTATTTTTTTATTAAACATACATTTTTCTAAAAGAGTGAAACTCATTTTCCACAGAACCCAAAAATGGATAAAAGCCTCTGCTTAAGCAAAGACCAAGCAGCCAGTGAAGCCAATCCCAGGTAGAAAAAAGGGCTGAACTGCCTGAGAGCACCCAGCCTCCCCCGAGCTGCCTGACTGCAGGGTCTTAAGGAGACAAAAACAATTTTTGGGCACAGATATATGGGATATAATAACATTTTGTGTTGCCCCAGGATAAAACCACAGCAAACACACAGGTGCTGTGGACTTTCCTTCTCAGCTCTATGTATGTACTGTCACATTCTGACACTTTCACATTCTGATATCTGAATGTAATTCAAAGAGTATCCAGCTACAGCTCACACTGACCTTCTTCCTCCTGATATTTGAAAACTTCCTTTGCACCACAATCACATGCCATTCACTTTCCCCTTACAACCTTACAAAACTTATTTTGTGGCTCATATTTTTCATACAGCAAGCACATCTGCCCAGAAATACCACCAGAACACCAAAAACATTGGGGACAAAGAAACTGGAGATGCCGTGGCCTTATGTGTTAGAATAAGAAACTTCCCTAATAGAACAGAAAATGTGTTTCTCAACATAGTTAAGGTTTGTTAATAGGCCAAAACTTGTGCCCATACCACAGCTTTCCATGTGCTTCAATGAGCATGCAAAAAATATCTATTCATCTCTGAGAAATTCATGACATTCCTGCTAAAATTAAATTAATTTAATATTTTAAGAATATATACACAATGTAAGCTCCATCTGTGCTCACAGGATGTTCTGATCCTTTCACTTTTGTTTCTTTAGCAATTATGTCAGTAGCTTATGTAGAAAAATAACCTCAAAAATAGTTAACTAGCAAAGCCACAAACACTATCTCTTTCTGCCTGGTAATAAGAGCTCATTCCAGCAGTAGTTATTAATTTTCACTCAACTTACTGATTCCTTTTAGGGATTTTCTGTTTTGTTTTTCTGTAAATGCTGCCTCCTTCACCTGCTGGAATCAAAGAAGGGTAGGCAGCATCATATGGCATGTCAGATTATTAAAACCTTCAAGCAAGCTTGAACAAAATTAACAATAAAAGATAACATTTTTTTTTTTTTGCAAAACTTGTGTTCTTCTTAAGCAAGTTAAAAAATAAAATTAGTATTTGAAATGTCAAATTAAAAAAAAAACCCTCTAGATTTTAGGATTAATGATGTCATTCTTGGAGAAAATTTATCAAAACCAGAACAACATACACAACAGGAAAAAATTGTAATGTACATTTGCAATTCACAAATTACAGTATTTCCTTCTGAAATGGAACTGCTGGAATGGTGTGTAACAACTTTTTACCAGTACAGTAATGAAAGAGAGAGGAAACTAAAAATATTGTGCTGAAAAGATATTTACAAGTAGAAGAGAAAATTCTTGTCAAAATGGTAGGGGGATGCATATGCCTATCAAAGAAGACATGATATGTAGAATTTGGTAAAATACTATTGGAAATTATCATACAGCTATGATCTCCAAAAAATAATCTCAGCCCACCTAATCAAATTTGATATATTGTCACTGAAAATAATCTTTTTCTGACCTGTTTATTAATATAAGCTGCAGCCATATACACACGCACACACATTTATTATATATAGACACATGTTGTAAAGATGACTTTTGTTGACAGGTCTCTTCTGAAAAGCCACTGAGGGATGAAATGTCAAACATATCCCTCTGCAGTTATCTGAATGAGACAATTTAAAAACTGCTAGAATGGAGTTCTGAATAAGCAACTGCTGCTTGAAATCCACCCTAATATAAAAACACCTGAGCTTGTTTCATGCAGCTGTTCATGTATTAGGATTAGGTAAGGTTGATCCTCGATTTTCCTCTGGGAATTGACAGTTCTATTTGTTGGAAGATGCACTGGAGAAGTCTTTTATCAGGCGTTCTCAAACCAAGCCAGTACCAAACGTGGTGTCCTTGTGGGCCATATGAAACAAGGGTAACTCCAAGAAATCATCATCTTTTATTGAAGAAATCTGCTGTGACTACAGAGACATAAGACAATCCCACCTTCTACATGTAGTAAGAGTGCTTTACCTGGTAAATTCCATTGGAAAAATCACTCAGGTGGCTGTTTAGTCCTAATGTAATTATTGTAACTTGCATGAGTGTGGAGGGTGCACAAGGTCTAGTGGTTGGGACAGGAGACCAGACAGTTCCTCATCTTGATTGTTATGTGGAACTAAGAAGTTGTTTTTACAGTCTTTACAATTTAGGTGTCCCTGCCAAGTGAGAGTAAGGCTGTTTAGGTACAGCTAAACAGAAGTACTGACTTGCTGTAGAAAGGCTGTGCTGAGTGTATTGCCTTACCTGTCTCTTGTTTTCCCCCTTTCCTACAGCACATGAGGAAATCTTCCAGAAAGGAACAAAAATTACATTGCTGATTTAAGTGATTAATGCTTTTATACACACACACACACACACACACACACACACGAGTTCTTATAAAATATAGTTCTCAAAGTTCTTATCATCTCAACTCACATGTAACCTTCCGAAGCTCAATATAAGGCTGTCGTAAAAATGTGGTGCAGAAGTGTTATGAATGAAAACAACAAATTTCAAAAAGAGCAAAGCCTAAGTACCACTGCAGGAAGGAAAGGGAGTGAAGGGTCATACTCTGCTTTTCTGTTGAGACAGAATAGAAATGGAAATACATCAAGATAAAGAGGTGGCAGCACATGGCACTAGGCAGAGGCTGTTGTTCCTGCCCAGGTGGACTCAGAAGCCAAGCAGATGGTGACTGCAGCAGAGGGCACCAGAGCAACAAGGATGAGGTGTGGTACTGGCTCTGCTTTGCTCTGTGGACCTAGTCGGTGCACAGACTTGCTATGCTGTGAATTCTTGTACTTTATATTCCTTCAACATTTTTGTCACACTAGGAAAGAGGTGCTGAGTAACACTGGAAGCTCTGGGCTGGAAGCAGAGCAGGCAATGACATGTAAGCAAAAAGGCAGTAAGGAGCTGCATGAGAATCTGGGGCACATGCACCTGAGTCAGCATTCTGCATCCCACACCACCAGTAACACCAGGAGGATGATAAGACAGGACCGTTAAGTTAGAAAAACTTCTAATGAGAAATCATCAAAGCAATGCTTCTTATCTTCCTTTTTTTTCTTTTTTTTTTCTTTTTTCACATCAGGTGCAGCCTCAGGACATATTTACATAGATCTTTTGCGTTCCAAATAGCCTGAAAACACAAACATGAATAACTGCACTGATATTCTGCAAGCTCATTACATACAGCATCAAAGAACTGCAAAAGGTTTTTAAACAAATCTGATGTTTGGTGGGTAATATAGTACTATTTGTGCAAATTGAATGGTTGGGAGTGAAGCATTCATGGAGGAACACTGATTTTACACATATGCACTTCACATTCCCTTAGATCCTTCAGGCATTTCTTGAACAAAGAAAATCTAAACCTTGTGTGTTATTGTGGAGATACTGAGCATGCCCTTCCACAGTGGGAGGATCTATTTTGCTGTCATACTTTTATTATTTTAAAATAAGCATATATAACTAGCTCTAATAGTTGCATCTGTATCCCATGGGCTTGGATGATATCCAACATGCTCTTTAATGAATACTGGATTCTTTTGCAGTAATTATGTTGGATCGATACAGTCTTCTGCTTTTGTCAGTGGAATTTTATAAAAGGAAATTAGGTTTTATTAATATGATGGTCAAGCACATACAAGTACTAAAGTTTTTATTTTCTGCTATCTGACATTTACATTAAAGAATCTTGGTAGTGTAAAATAATGAGATTTTTTTCTACATGCTTGCAGCCACCTGGAAAAATAATTTCATTCTGATATCACAAGTTTCAAAATAGAATTTTCCCATTATTATCAGTTTTACAGGTCATGTTGATAACTAAAAACTGAAACACTGCCAACACATTTGAAAATATATAGAGATTTTTTTATTACGATGGCTATTCTGGTACCTTAGTTCTATATCAGTTTTATATGGAAAATGGGATATGAAAATTCAGTGGTGAGATAATGCCATTTGACATTTACAATGGTTTTTTACCTACTTCTCTCAGTTATAGAAGCTAAAATGGGGAGCCAGTTTTAATGTATAATCTGAAAAACATTGCTAGGGTAGCCACAAATGTCAAATCCTAAAATTGTGCCTACACATTATCCCCTCTTGGATAGAAAAAGAAAATAAAAAAGGAATTGAAAATTGAGACTACATGTTGTAGAATCAAAACTAATTCTTGTGGGTTTTTAAGAACATAAAGAAAAAGCAATGTGAACAAGTGGAGATAAATTATAGAAGATTTAATGGTAAACTGAAATTAGATCTGAAAAGAGTAATCATAAAGGCAGGCAGGGTTTTCTGCTTCAGATGCTGAAGCAGTGTGTCATGCAGGAAGAAATGCTGTGTAACTGGGGAAAGCAGATATTAAAAACAATCTGATCCCACTACTATCTAGTAGGATCAATTCCCAAGGAGAAAAGAAGCTCATCTACCAATTTCTGACCTTTTAAAAAACAGGATTTTAAAAAAGCATTATAAAAGTGACTCTGATGGAGGTCTAAAGCAGGGTTTGAGAATTCAACTACTCATCTTTCTGGTGTTACGTAATAAGAACCATAGGTCATTCCAGGTCCCACTTCTTTAAATTTCACCAAGGCAGTACTGTGGTAACCTGTGTTGTAATATTGAAAATTGGCGTTAGTATGTCAATACTGGCAATGGAATTAAATTATGAGGGAAAACACAAGCTGCCTGAACACTAAAACCTTTCCACAATACAGGAACTATATACAGGAACTTAGTACAGAAAGTGGTAGAAGTCTCCACTAGGAAAACTAGGAAGGAGAAGGACATCCTCAGGCCCTGACCGTTTCCAGTGGGTTTAAACCAAGGTTGCAAAGAACATCTACCATTTTAACTCCTAGTACCATCTTCTGCCTCTGATCAGGACAGTGACAACTCCAACAGCATCCACATTTCTAGTGTTACCTTTAGGAAAGGATTCTGCAAAAGATGGCAACTGCTGATGGAAAATTTTCTGTGGTATAGAATCCCAGAGTGGTTTGGGTTGAATGGACTGTAGAGCTCATCCAGTCCACCTCCTACCATGGCCAGGGACACCAACTACATCAGGTTGCTCCAGGCCCTGTTCAAACCTGGCCTGAAACACTGCCAGCTTACACTTCTTTTGAAATTCAGTGTAAGGCTCTTGCTAAGTTAAAGGTGAACTTTGTAGATATCTTATTCTTCTGTGTTTACACAATCTCAAAGGCCTATGACTACGTCAAGAAAACCCTGCTTCAGAAATTAATAGCTGTTCCTAATATTATTTTATTTAACCACTGATCCATGATAAGCATTAAACTTGTTTTGGTGGAAAAGTCTAAATAATGGAGATTATTTCTTTAATAAAATGGATATAAATAACACTTTTGTGAACTACCACCACATTTCTTGTAAAGGAAATGTTATTTCATATTTATGTAAATGAAATGTTATTTTTTCTAAAACAAAAATTATTTTTCCGAAACTGAGAAGGTCTCAGAGGGATGACTGTTCTAACTGCAGTTTGCCTACATGGTGTAAGGAATCTTCATCAGTGTTGTTAAAATGTTAAATAATTTGAAGTTTTATTAATAGTGATTATTGCATTTTAATGTCTTCTCAGTATGCATATAAATTTTATGTTGTTGTTGGGATGTTTGTGTTTTCTTTATGTTTGCCACAGCAGATGGAAAAGGTTTCTCCTCCCTGAACTTAATTTTGGAGCTCACAGAGGATTTCATATGATTATGAAATCAGATCTGTTGCTGTGCTGAAGGAAGAGGATGTTGTAATAACAAGTGACGTGTAAAGCATGATTGTGCAGAAGAAGGGGGTGACAGAGGAGCTGAGGTGACAGCTGGAGAGTTTTCTCTGGCTGTAGGCAAAGAAAGCAAGGCATAAGTTAAACTGGCAGAACAGAAGAGAACATTTTGTGTTTGGGAAACAAATAAAGGGTTTAGTGAAGTTATTTGGTCCCAACTGTTACAATCTGCTTTAATCACAGAGGAGCAAGTGAGCTGTCTGTGGATTACAGATCCTGAGGTCCAAAATATTCCCCAAAGCATGACTGAAACAAGGCTAAATGTCGATATAAAAAAATTAATTTTTTCAACACTAAAAGAAGCAAAGGGAAAGAAAGAAAGAAAGAAAGAAAGAAAGAAAGAAAGAAAGAAAGAAAGAAAAGAAAGAAGAGGAAAAGGGGAGTGGGGGGGAAGGGAGAGCGACAGAGACAAGTTAAGTAGAAAACATATCATCACTCTGTGGGTCCCAATGTTTCATTGCTTCCCTCCATCTGGTCTTCTTGGTGGTGAGGGTCCCTCGCCAAAAAGTATAGAATCCAATGGATTAATCCCTGTTTGGGCAGGTGGGAATGCCCAGGTGCCTCCCCTGGGGAGGGCTTTGTCACTGTCCCTTGCAAGGCTGTGGCTCAGTTGCATCATTCTGCATCACAGGCAGATTTTGATTTTGAATTAAGAATTAAGAATTAAGAATTCATTAAGAATTCATTATCTTGGAATTTAGTTCCAATAGGATTGACTAGAGGTAACATAGTTTGAGGAGGACTAGTTGTTCGTTCAGATTCAGCTTCAAAGTAATCTTGAATGCTTTTCTCTAGGACTTGCTGGAGCTGTGCATCCTGCATCCAGCAGCAGCTCACACCATTTCCACAACAGGCAATGCCAGAGGAAATTTGTAATGGCTGTATTGGTTTTGCAAAGGACCATGCACAGCTTGGTTGCTCCTGGATGTGTAGTTATGGACATGGGTGCTTTGCACATCAGAAAGATTTCACATATATTCATCTTCTGTAGCCTAAGCAGTTGTAGTTTTTGACTGGCACTTTAGCTGATACAGCTATATCAAGTTTTACAACTCAAAATTGTTTGTAATATGATTGACTTGCAGATCATGGTGAATTTGTGGTCATTATTGTGTTACTTTGCATTTTATTTCTTTGTGATTAAAAAGATAGAATATTTTCTTCTTATTTGTAAACGTTTTCTGGTTTTTTTTCCCCTCCTGGTTTTCTTCCTCTTCTGCTTTATTTTTAGCCCTTTGTTTTCACATGTTCTTACTCAGCCCTGACACTTATCAAGCAGTTTCTCACAGAAGTCACATGATAATGTGAAGCATCTGGGTTAGGACAATACATACATTTTAGTGTAATTTCACTTAATAAACTCAGGAGTATTTCAGGAAAATGCAGAAGGGCTGTTCAATTACATCTGAAAAGTTTAAGTATTTAAAATTTTCAGTTTAAATAATATTTAAATATTTAAAGTATTTTTAAAACAGTCCTATTTCTGACATGGAGAAATCTTTTAACAGCAAAACACGGAAGGAACTAACAGAAGTGAACAGTGTCCAGTTTTTTCCCCATGACAAACAAAATCTATTAATGCAAGTCAAGCTTGGTAGATTTCTGAAATAAAATTAAATCATCTATTTGTGTGTGCCACAGGATGGCTTGGAGGCTTGAAGAAGAAACAGAACAGTCAATTTTTACATGGTGATGTTGTGTAGTCCTGGTTATGCTCTCCCATCTTTCTGTGTATGTAAAGATCATTTTTGCCCTTCACTTTCCAAGAGCCTATTTTAATTATCATTTCTTCCCAGATTAAGAATCTGTTTTAATGCACAGTTTGAACTGAGATTGCAGAGAGAAGGTGGTGGAAGAAAGTGTCTCAGTAAGACCTAAAAAGAAAAACAAAATCCCAGCAGACAAAGGAGGTCAATAGAAGAGTCAAATCCTGGAATTGCAGGCCCTCCAGCAAAGTATCCTCTGCTCTGCACTGCCCTGGATAGCTCTTAAAAATGAGATATTTTGTCATATTTTCATATGGAAAGTAAATATAATTAATGACAAAAACCCAGTAAATGGCTTTTGCTAAGTGATCTGCCCTAAGGAATTGAACTCTGGCAGACAGAGGGAAGGTTCATCTTCCATGTTGTACTTGTCACTTTGTAGTTTAAAGAGAATTTAGGAAGATGTACTGGGGAACAATCAGATAATGTAGAATAAAATCTGCTTGGATTGTGTTAGACAGTACTGTGCAGTACCACAGGGATTATCACTCATGGGTTTCAACCCTCAGAATGAATACATAAATGAGGAAATAATTGAAAATATCAGTTGAAACATAATAGCTAGTGGTTTGTGTGTCTCCAAAAAAATAACATATACACCTCTTAAAATAGCTCTAATAGCTTCTAGAACAGGTAGGCATGTGTCACAGTATGCCATGATTTCAGGTAGGTAAAGAATAGATGTTGAGGAGTTGAACAACAAACTAAAACATCGCACCTCTAATGACTACTCAAAGCTTAATTTGGATGGGTACCAAAAAACATGAAATATTTCTCAATGGTAATGGCATATTCAGAAGAGCCAGTGCATTTCTGTAAAACATCAGTTGGTTCAAAAATTAAGCACAGCTGCCAACCACAGGAAGAGCTCGAAGATATTCCTGTGTACACAGTACATTTTCTCATGTACAAAAGCCTGTAGTAAGCAGCTAAGGGACATTTTGAAAAGGGAGATTTCTAATATTTTAGATATGAAGAGACTGTTTTGTCAGGCTACTAATTTTATTCTTTTCCCCCCCTCTCATGGCTACAAAGTGTACAGTGAAACTGCAGCAGCTGTTGAGAGGTGAAAGATAAAAAGCAGTCATTAACTAGCTGGTTTAGAGAGAAAGTCTTACTGTTGACAAGTTTTTTGTAATTTTTTAATGGGCTTCTCCCAGTTCTTTCAGGCTGGTCCAGTCAAGCCAGACTAAATAACTAAGGTGATTCATGGTGTGAAATGAGTGGACAATTGTGAGTTCATAACCACTGTGAAATAGCTACAAAAACTAGAAGAGAGGTCACATGCCTGGATTTCTAGAAAAAAATGCAAATAAAAAGATTTTGCTATTGGTATGTAAGAAATACCTTTATGTGGTGCTAATTGTAGTTAGTCTTGGCACTGATGGGTAAATCGCTGCGAATTCTCAACACACAAGTGATTGACAAAAAGGAGAGAAGCAAAAATAGAAACCAAATGATGTCTGTCAACCAGCTCTTGATCAGCTTCACTGGATGCATCTTCTGAATTGGCTCATCCGCAGGCTGTCACAACTGCATGGCTGAGAACGTGCTTGAAATGATTGCTAGGCTGGCGTTTTAGATTTAAAGGCAGTTGATTGAATCAGCTGAAGTATTAACCAATTTTGTCCCCATTTTAGCTAATTGGAATCTCAGTAATGGAACATCCCATCCCTTTCATGTCTTGTTAGGGAGACACGTATTTCTGGCACAGCTGGATGGCTGAGCTGTTGTTCAAAACAGACGTTTTCTGTCAGCTTCTCTGAGAGAATTCAGGGAGGGGATTTTTGCCTTGTTCTCATGGCAGAGCCAGCACTTGGTAGCTGTTCTGTGTGTGTGCCTTGCCAAGCTGTTCTTGTCCTCTGCTCTCTGAAGTGGGTGCTGGAGTGATCTGTCATTGCAGGGACGTGTTTCTGCCACAGACACAGCCCTGCTCACTTAATGCTCACTCTGCAATGTCAAGAGCATACAGTGGGGAAAAAATTGGGAGAAACAAGCAAATATTTGAGTCAACATTGTCACAGAAACTGAAAAGGATTCTGAAAGCCACAATGTAAATCACTGAATTAAGAAAAGCAAAATTCTGAGTGACAAGTTTGTATCAACTGGATGACCTATTACAAATAAACAGAAGAAAAATTTACAAACAGAAGTAAAAAAGGCCTGTGGACAAATCATGCTTAAGAGATGGAACACTAGCAAGCAGCATGGAAAACCAGTGATGCTGTCAGCCAGCAGTCCTAGCCAAAGCCTGAATCATTTCACATCACAAACAAAGCCGTGAAAAAGCTTTATACAATGTAAAACCACTGTAGTTTCAGGCAAAGAGGAGAAACTCTAAAAAAGAAAGTCACAAAAAGCTGGAATTGGTGAGGTTATCATAAAATCACCAAACTGTTGAAAACCCTATGAGACAGGGAAGTTTCTCATCAGTCTGAAAGCAGCACTTTATTCAAAATGCCAAGGATGACCTAAGCATATTCACAAACTATGAAGATTTTGGGGTCCCTTCAGTCTTCTCCAAAGACAGAACAGACATAAACAGAATTAATGAACTAAGGTGAAAGTAAAGAAAGATCAAGATATGGTTCTTTCCAGAAAACCAAGGCCTTACCAGATTTTTACCCTAAGGATAGTCATCAAAGAGATAATTGAATAGCAAAAGCCACCAAACTTCACATATTTAAAGAAAGCTTTTGACAGTATCAATGTCATCTTGAAGTATTATGAAATCCAAGGAAAATAATAGACATGGAAACTTTTCTAGCAAGGCATAGTTTTATTTTTTAAGTAAACATGGCTTCAATAAACAGTTTAAGAGAACTGCCTGTCAAATGAAAAAGTCTTGTTTCACCTTCATGTCACTGCCTGCTTCGTTATGAAAAGGGATAATGAGACTTATATGAGAAAGTATTTATCATTTGGCTTACATAGCACCAGATAGCTTAACAACAGCAAGCATGATTTGGATTTTGCTGATGATACTGTGACCACCTTACCAACAGGATTATAAAACACCTTCTCCAATACGAACCCAAAAGCTTTAATAATTAACAATTACCAAAGTCTAGGCAGAACTCACCAATTTGCAGTTCAAGTTATCTGCAAGATATCATCAAGAGTAATAAAGATGATACCAGAAAAGGTTTAATTAGGCAACACAGCAAGAGCTTTCCCCAGCTTAAACACTTGCATCTTATCACTGCTTGGACATGCAGGCATATTAGAGGCTGTATCCAGTCAGAGCTCTATCTGCTCATAAATCCTGTTAATCCCTGGGCAATGCTTAGGATATGTACATTGTGTCCTGAATGATGAACTTGTATTTCATGCTCATCACAGTGAAACAATATATTTATAGGCTTGAGAAACACGTTCCATCCCAAGAGTCATCCCTTGGTTAAGTAATCTGAGCTAAATGTAACTGAGAAAGGGCTGGAGGAGGACACGGGTGGCAAGGTGGTTTTGCACCTGGTTACCTTAGGAATGTCCTTTAATTTGGTGAACAAATAATTATTTGCTTGGTTAACAATGCATTCTATACACACTGCCACAGATAAGTCAACAATGTGCATTAAAAACAAGATGTTACCTGTTCCCTTGATATTTCCATGAATTTACAAACACAACTGTTGAGACTATGTGAAGGAGAGATTAAATCCCCAGTAGGAGCTAAATATACTTGGACTCCTCCATGCAAACAGCATGGAGTTCACTCTTTCTCCTATCCTGAACATTAATGGAGATGTTAAACAGAGAGACACTAGACTTACTGCTGTAATTATTGTATTCTTTTATCCATCAAATTTCTGGCTATAGTCTACTTTCATAAAAGTAAAACAAACTAAATATTTGCAAATGCCATTTTTATAATGGATTGCTTTTGATAAGCCCTAGAAGGCTAGGAACTAATTCCCAGAAATGTGGGGTAGCTGTATTTTCAGTTAATGTGAGAGCTCACGACCGCTTAAAACTGCTCTTCTCATGGACAGCAAACAGCTCTTTCTCTTTAAAATTCAGGTGTTCTTTATGCCATTTCATGCTTTCTGTTCAACTAACAATTGAACAGACCTATTACAGGTTCATATTTTTAGGATGTGACTCACTATTATTTTTTAAAAAATCGTTATTCAGGTAATGTAACAAAATGTATTCTAGAGATATTGCAATTAGAGAAAACTGCTGCTACTAGAGGGTCATTTGAATAGCTCTGTATTGGTGTCTTTTGTTTTAGTTCATTGATCCTTAGGCTGTGTGTTTCAGGAGTCTCAGATAGGGATCCTGACTTACAAGCTAATAACTTTCAAAAATGCGTCATCGATGTCATTCTTATTTTGTGATAAAGGAGGAAAAGCTGTGAAAAGCGGGGGAAAAGAACATTTTTTTTCCTTGTGCTTATGGCAAACAAATACTACAGCTAATAGTACTGCTGATTCAGGGTCAACTGCAAGGTGCATGAAATAATCTGAGATTTTGTGAAGTGGTTGATTGTCTTTCTCTTAAATCATCAGGATGGCTTCTGACCTCTGGCACTTTTCAATACCTGATTCACACTGGCATTTCAGTTTTGGAGAAGATAAACCCCCATTCCCCTAACACCCACCTGCTTTATCTGCAGCACTGCTTTGGCTTCAGGTATGTACCTCCAGAGAAATTGATAGCATCCCTAATTTTCAGGTTCTGTGGAGTTAATTTTAAATGGCAAAAAACCCACTCAAATTTAAAAGAACATGTTTTAGTCAAACAGAGTTACATTTTCATTTAAAATGGAAATAAAAGCAAGAAGCATGGACTTGGAGTATGCATAGCCTTAGGCTTTGGTAATGCCCAAGGCTACCTTCCCATTTCTATTTATATCCCAGGTTTCCAATTTTTTCTTGAATGTCAATGAAGCTTCTAAGTTGACCATTAATCTCCTCTATTTCCAGAGAACCTCTCCTATTTTCAGAGGACTTCTCCTGAGATCCTGCCTTTGGCATCTCAGAGATCTCTGAAGCTTACCTGAGAATGACTGCCTTGAAGGGCAGACTGATAACCCATTCAGGAAACCCATTCCTCTTCTCATATTTACCTTCTCTTTTCATAAGTCTTTTGAGTAATAAACTTACTCTGTTTTACAAATCACATGATAAATGGGGCTGGGGGAAAGCTTTTATTGTATACCTTGTTTCCTGTCATTTCAGGCAGCACAGCATTTCATTTGCACAGTAAAATGGGATGCCAATTTTAAGAGGCATCCTGTCTCAAGATTCCTGCATCCAGGTTTTTGACAATGCATAAATTCCAAGTGCTCTGAAGAGAGGTTTTGTCTTTACCATGAAAGGAGAAGTCCCAGTTCTTCATAGGTCAAAAGGTTTCTAGACAAAACAACATCCAGCAAGAGACATTTCAGTAATATGGAATTCTAATGTGAGCACTATGTTGGAAATTGAACTTTTGACTTTGGTTCTTTCACTTCTTTCTTTTTTTTTTTTTTTCCCCCAAACTTGAACAAACTTTGCTGCTTCAAAGTCTGTTTCTTTGTAATTTTTTTTTTTCCCAGCAACCCCCAAAACAAACTACCTCAGATGTGGGGAGTGGGGTGGCTAGTGGAGGGTAAGAATCCAATTTTAGTTTAGATTTCAGTGCTTGTAGCAATAGTAGAAAATCCAAATTTCAGGCCCAAAAGTAAGGTCAAGTGATGAATTTATTCTCCATAAACACACTTTTTTTGGACTAGTAAAAGGAAACATTTAGATACATTATACCATATATAAGCTATATATAAGAAGCTATATAGAAGCTATATAGAAGAAGAATTGTTTTTAATTGTCTGAAAGTACGTTTAGATTAGAGGTTAGCAAGAAGTTCTCCCTTGTGAGGATGACACAGGTTTCCCAGAGAAGCTGGGGTTGCCCAAACCCTGGAAGTGTCCAAGGCCAGGCTGGATGGGGCTTGGAGCAACCTGGGATAATGGAAGATGTCCCTGCCCGTGGCAGGGGGTTGGAACAGGTTCATCTTCAATGTCTCTTCCAACCCAAACCATTCTGTGATTTGTGATTTTAATAAAGCAGCTGTTCCCTGCTGGTATCATTCCTAGAAAGGAGTCAGTGGGGTTGCTTTACTTGGAATCTGAGGGGATCTGTTGTTTTATTGCAGTGTTAGCAGCACTCCAGCTTGTCTGCAGCACAGGAGGAGCTTCCTGCCTGCTAACCCTTGTCAGTCACTTCAGATTTCTCAGAGCTGTAATTTATTGAGCACTGGCCAACTCTGAGCTGAGACCATTCAGAGTTTTACTCTCAGCACTTTAGCCTGTGTTTTAACTTGCAGAATCCTCATGTCTTCCTTTCTTAACTGCAGTTTTACAGGAAGATAAAATTACTGCACATCTGGGTTTTGCACCGTGACAGCAGTTGTATTTTACCAGTAAATCCCATACTGGGAACGCTGTTCATCCTCTCTTAAGAAATATTTGAGCTCTTGTTAATGCTAAAAAAGGGGGTTTGTAAAGATTTCGTTGAAAGACATTTTTCACATGTGAAATGTTTTTTATTTGTAATTATTATTTGAGTACCTTTTAATTGCTCTGTTTATTTCTCTGCTGTGTGAAATCCCATCATTTAGGGAGTGCTTGGAAAGCTTCTGAACTCTGTGAGGAATGAGTAATGGGAAACCTAATGGAAAACAGTTCCTGTGCAAAAGTGATCCACAGCTTCTCTCTTCCCTTTCTGAACAAAATCGTAACATCAGCATCTACTGATCAGAGCATAAAATAGTTTCTTTTGAAATCATCTTCCATGTCAGGTTCCTTTTCTGATGTAATACATAAGCAGTGATACCCATTATGGGAGGTGCTGCACCTGGCAGTAAGATCTGAGCCTGACCTTAAAGGCAGGAGAAAATTAATTTTGATATAGAGCAACCTTTCCAAGAATAGTGCTGGCTGAGGTAAATTGAGATGCCTAAACTGCATTGATTAGAATCAGTCCAAAAGATTCATGCTTTAAAAAAAAAAAAGAAAAAAAAAAAGAAAAAAAAAGAAGGCTGTCCCTGCCCTGACAGGGGTTAGAAACTTGATCCTTAAGGTCCCTTCCAACCCAAACAATTCTGTAATACCACTCTATAAGTCACTGGAAGGATTTTGAAACCTTTCTGTCTTGTTAGGACACCTATTGTGTTCAGGGCAACTTGTCATTTATTATAGCTTATTTTAAAACTATGAATGTTAAGGATGAAGTGAAGGAGTTTCTTAAGAAGAAACACAATAGGAGGGATTGAAATTTAAATACATGGCTGGGTTGCATGTTGAGGTATGTGCTGTCAGTGGTAGGCAGGAACAAAGCAATGGTAAGATAGAAAGAGCTGAATGTTTAGCTATGAAATGCTCTAAGTACAGCACTGTTGACCATTTCTGCATTCCAGTCCACCTCCTCTTAAACTTTGGCTAAATGAGAAACCTTTGTGGAATACACAAAGATCTATACATCAAATGCACCATTCTTCTCTCTTTTTTTTTTCCCCTAAATACAGTATGTGTCCCTTCTACAGTTTGTTTTTTTTTTTAATTCTTTGGGATTAGACTAGGTTCACTAAATGACCCAGCAAAAAACNACACAAAGATCTATACATCAAATGCACCATTCTTCTCTCTTTTTTTTTTTTCCCCTCAATACAGTATGTGTCCCTTCTACAGTTTGTTTTTTTTTTTAATTCTTTGGGATTAGACTAGGTTCACTAAATGACCCAGCAAAAAACCACTGTTATGCCATCAAAATGCAAGCAGGTAGCTAAAGTGAAACAGATTATCACCTATCTGCCTTGTTGCATACACATGGGCAAAAGAAAAAAACCTCAGGGCAAGTGTTTTGAGTTTATTCTGAAATCCTCAAATCAAATTTAGCAACAAAAGGTTTCTGGAGCCTAAAGAACTTTTAGTATTTTGCCTCAAATGCATAGCTTGACCTGAAGCATTTCTCACAGACTTAAATATGTGCTTCTGAAAATCAAATCCTAGTGGCCATGCCAAAATATAAGGGCTCAAACTTTATTCTGCTATTGGTAAATATGCTGATAAATGCTTGTAATATGCATTTCTCCCTTCTGTGGGGCTGCCAGTTCTCTCACAGTCTAACCAGGGAATGCTTGGGGTGCTCTAAACCCATTTTTTTCCTAGAGCTGAGCATGTACACACTGCCTGCCCCCAGGTATTGCCACACATGAGTGATTCCCAAGCTCAGAGGGAATGAAGCATCTTTGCTGCACCACACATGCCCTGCATGGATCTCAATTCCCAGCTGCTCTTTGTGCCAGGACACAAGTCTGGACAGGCTGAAAGTGAAGGGGTTAACACTGATGCCTTTGTCAGTCAGGTCAATCCTTTAATAGTCACTTTAGGCTTCATAAATTCAAATTCTCCTTTGTACTGGGCCAAGGGGAAAAGATATGGTGATGCATCTTTAAGCAGTGAGGATGAGATCACCTCCTTTTTATAGAAGCTGAAATCATCCCAAAGCTGCACAGCAGCAGGCTGAGCACGTTTCTCAAGCTGCACAAAAACAGCACTATCTGGGAATTTCTTTCCAAATAAAAAGGAAGCACATACCCAGCCAGCTCTTATCTTGAAATATGACTCCTAGACACTGCTTTTATTTCTTGGCAAGAATTGGGTGACTGATTTGACTGGTTTTATATTATTACTTCTCCAGTCATTTAACTCCATCTTTACGGTTGTGAAAGTGAAAACCAGATCCTTCATTTTCCACTGGATATGATAAGAAATCATTATAGCACTTTGAATCTCATCTAGAGTGGAACAATCTGATGCAGTGATAGAGTAATTAATATTTATAACTATAAGGCAATAAATCCCACATTAAAAAAATATATATATATCCTGTCCTAATACTGTGCGGTATCATACAGGCACTTAAGTACAAGAGTGAATATTGTTCATAAAATAGGCCTTGCTCCCCATGCAAGCAACACACAAACTCCTGCACACACACACAGAGACATGCAGTCTGAATCATCTGTGTGTTGAACACGGTCAGGCAGAAGACAGAGCCAGGATTCCTGCAGGAGTGATGACAAGATCACAGGGCATGTTTGCAGCCATGGTTTTCCCCCTAAAAAACCCCAAGAATGTACTCTAAATTTAGAGTCCAGCAGGTACATCCATAAATCAGTGCAGTGCCTACATTTAACCACATGCTGTGCAAACTGAGTGACATCACTTTGTTCTGACTGCTCTGTACCTTGCATTGCTTACATAAGTCACACTACAATCAGCTCTTCTTGTGTTTCCTACTTTTGGAAAAGGCTTAGTAGTTTCATACAAGGACTGGGTATGTTTTGAAGTTTTATCTTTGACTGGTTTCATACACTGTAGGTTTGTCTACCTGAGGAGAAACCCACAGAGGGTGAAATTAGTTGACCACATTCCTTCAGAGCTGGTTATAGTTCAGGTCAGCAGTCTGTTCACTGGAGTCTTGCCCCCCTCATGCCAGTTCAAAGGACAGGGTTCAAAGAGGATTTCAACTCTTGGTATAAGCAGGACTGAAGGGGGCTGAGGAATGGGGTGTGTGGAAAGTCTGAAAGTTTTTACTCGTGGAGTAAAGGGGTGAGAAGATGAAGCACTGCTGTGGTGTTTAGTGCCTCAGGTCTGGACCCCGTCTCTTTCAGTCACAGGTTCCCCGAGTCACAAAGAGCCATGAAGGGGACAACTATGAGGAAGCATTTCATGGTCATTAATGAACCAGGACTGTAAAAACAAGAGAGCCCAGCACAAGGAAACGTGCTGGGACCTTGCACAGCCCAGAAGGAATCTGTGCAGCTCCCTGGTCACCAGTCGTTTCATGCCCAAACTGCTCTCTGCTCAGAGGCTCCATTGCTGTGTCCATCCAGCTGTGCCCTGTGAATGAATAACCAGTGGGACAAGCTGCCCCTGGCCTGGCTGTCCTGGGCCCTCTGCAGCATGGCTGGCTCCACACCAGCATGGAGCACACAGCTCCCCACACAGAGTGCAGCAGCCTGTGGGAGAGCAGGGTTACACAGACCACTTCGCTAACTGGAAAATATAAAGCAAGAAGTGGCTGAGAGAAGTGAGCTCACCTGTTTTTCGAAACCTCTGTGTGGGTTTGTGTGTGTACAGATGTGGACTCTGCAGTTGATGTTATTTTGATTTATCAATGTATTTGCTGAGTTTTACTGTGGTACAGACAGGCCTCTGCAGCACAGTGTTACAGTGCAGTGGGTCCTGCTAGGAATGTCATAGATCAGAGAACCACAAAATGAAAAATGGGATTACAATCGAATGCGAATTCCATTCCAGAAATAATGTGTTGTTCTATAGCTGTCCTTTCAGGTTTCACTTTCATGAGCCTCTTAGAAATTCAGCTGTGAAATTTCACTCCACTTTCATTAACAGCCAAAACCCAAGTACACTGCACGCTGTGAAAAGCAGATAGTGTATGACTATCTAATATATCTATACAAGGTACTAATATTAAAGATTTATGATATTTACTAACACATGGCCATATCCTTAGCACTTTAGGCTTGCACAGCTCTGTTGGTACATAGCCAATACATCCCAGCTGGGAATGCAGCCTTCAAAACCTTTACTCATTTGATTGTGGAAAGGCTGAGGCACAGAAAGTCTCACAAAAAAATTTACACTCATCTGGAATATCTGTGTAATAAAGCAAGAACTATATATTTTTCACATCTATTATATTTTTTGTCATTTGTCCAGGCACAAAAAGTCCAGATTTGTTTTAGCTGAGTTTTATTCCTGGAAGATATTTACTAGATACATACCTAGTTTCTAAACCAGAGATATTCTTTCAAGTTAGTTCTCTGCACAATCCTAAATCAACTGAATAATAAAAAGGGATGGGTGTGCATGTATATGTCTAAATGTTTAGAAGATTTTTATATCTTTTCACTGACTTTTCCTAAAAACTAGTCACTCTACAAGTGCATTATAACTTTGAAGAAATAATTTCAAAGGCATGGTGGCATTGCATTTTTTTGCTGTCCAGCTAAGAGATTGACTTAAAACAAATGTCAATAACAAGAAGGTCTCCCCACTGAAGAAGTGCAATACGTCTAAAATTAAAATAATTTTAATACGTCTGGCTTTTTTGTTAAGGTTCATTTTGTTGCACACACAGAAATTAAAAAGAACACAAAACCAGAGCCCAGCATGACTGGTTTTCTGCCTTAATTGTGGTAGGCCAGTGGTAGCTGAGCTGCTGCAGAGCCATGTGCTGTAATTCCTTTCCAGCCATGCTTGGAGTGCCCCGTGCCTGTCAGCAGGCACTCTGCTGCTCTGGCTGCTTATCATGACAGGAATCTCAGAGCAGGAAGAAGCATTTCCTGTGCTGCCCACAGGCTGGGCATAGAATACCCTGCAAAGCTGTGAGGCAAGTGCTGAGCCATCCCTGGAAAGGAGCCACATCTGGAAACTGGATAGCAGGGAGAGTGGAAAGAGGTGGCATTCCCATTTCAGCATCAATACCAAGACAGCATGTTAACTTCAGCTTGCTTTGATTTTTACAGAATAGAAAAATATCAGATTTTTCCTTTTTAAAGTACTTACCCACATAATAACTTTGGCCAAGTCCTGATCTCAGTTCTTGGTGATGTGGCAAATTCTGGATTTATAAGCAGCTAATGTGATAAAATGTGCAGAGACATTATTCTCTGTAGCAAAATAAATACTGCCCAGGCCTGAGCAGTTCTCAGTTGCACAGGTTGAGCTACATTTTCCAGTGACACATGCAGAGCAGCCAAGCACAGGTTCAGCTGAACTTGCCTAGGTAGAGTTTCCTGTAGTGCCATCAAATCTGAAGCAGCTTTCTTTGAGTTATCTGTGGTATTTCTACCTATTATACACTGTAGACATAGGGAATTCTTGGAGCTAGAATTATCAAGCCAGACCCAGCACTGTTCTTATGCAGTTACTTGAATAGTGCAGAGTAAATATTGCAGCCATTTTTGCTTGTTGTTGTTTTCTGTCAGCCTTTCTTAACAAAAAACATGCACAGAGATGAAAAATTGTGCTGTAATTTATTTCACTGGTTTGGAAACCACAAACTAATATACATTTGTCTCTCAACATACAGGAAATTACTGTCTCCCAAATAGCCAAAATTCAGAGTTTTAGGTTCATTTCTTTTTGACTCAAACACTGATGTCGTAAGGAATGTATATTTCTTTTAAGGAATTTTGTTTATTCATAAAAATGCATCTAACGGTCTGAGAGGAAAAATAGTTGACTATTTCTGTGATCAAGAACATCAAATGTGCCTTTCCATGTATCCTCATGCTTTTATCAATACTTCCCCAAGCATCCTGCTGACTTTGATGGCTATTTTCTATAGATTCTGCTATGAAGTATCTTAACATTTTCTACAATCCACCCAACTTGTCTTCAGCAGAGTTTTCACTCCACACAACTGTCTACCATGAGGAAGGAAACATTTCTCTTTCATTTTGCCTCTTATTATATCCATTTTATTTTATTAGATTTGCTATAATCTTCACATAAGATTCACCTAATGGAAGCTACTAGCAATTCTCTGATTTATTTCATAATTCTAATGAAATACTTGAGTATATTACAGCATAGAGTCTAAGAAAAAACATATCTGCTGTACCATCCCACTGAAGAACTGAAAATAAATCACTTCATATTTTTGCACACAGGTTATTTACTTTTGTGCAGTCTTATGTCTATGAATCCTTAGAAGTCTCAGTCAGCCAAAAATTTAACCAGATTTTCAATAATGATGGAGACCATTAAGCAATGACCAACATTTTTCAGAGTTCAGCAACCACAGCTGGCACAATAATTAGCACATTTTTTTTCAAAATAAACAATTTGAAAATAAATATTTTCGAACCCTGACCTATCTGTGGGCATTGACTTATTTAAAACATCCTGGCCAAACAATGCCACAGGGTTCTGTAGTGCAGAGCACTTCATTTACAAGCCACAATAAGTCAGAGATTTGATTTTTATCTAAGTTTAGGAAGTTGTTTGTCCTACCTAATCCTTACTTCTCCTTCTTCACTTCATATTTCCACAGGAACATGCTGAACAGACACAGAAATCCCATAAGTCTTTGTATATAGAGAAATTAAGGGAAGAATAAGCTCTAAACTTCATAGCCCAGATTCAGAATTTTGGATGTTTCTCCTGGGTGTTAAACCATCTTGATGGCTCAAGTTTGCTTTTTACATCAAGTAGCTTAGGGCAAGCTTTTATCATCCTACTTAGAACCAGAAAATAAAACAAGGAACCAGAGTCAAAACTTCAGACCTTCAGAGTTTAAGACAAGAATTTCATGGTAAGTTTCATTTTCTTGATACAAACCAAACATTTGAATTCAGAACACATGAGGATTTCTGCTCACCTTCAGGAGCCATGTTGTGCTATTGCATATGTTCTCTGGCCCTTTTCACAAGGAAATCAAGAAACCAGTGTCCTTAAAAAGCTCTGAAGTGTGTTTGTACATAAGGGCTGTGCATAAGAGACTATCAGCATCACTGACAAAGGACTTTGGCTGGAAATGTGAAGGACACAGAAGGGACTCTTTTACTTTTCTTTGGTCAGAACCAGGTGAGCTCTAGTCACTGCCATTTTTTCCTGTATGAGGTAAAAACAAGTGACTGCTCTTCAAAGGGTTTTTTTGCCACTTTTTTTCCCCAATTACTGTCATCCTGTTGACAGGTTCACTTGAATTCTCTGATTCCATATTTGCAAAATCAACAAGATCTATCCCTTGAACTGTCAGGATTTTCAAAATGTTCAATCCTGCATTTAAAACACTGAAGCATGTAATTCAAGAAACTGCAAAATCTTTTAAAGGCCCATCATTCTACTTCGGCCAAGTTGATTTGATGACCATTTCTATCTACAGAACTTCAGAAGCCACATGAAATTCTGTTATTTAATCTTGCCTTTAAAAGTAATTCTATGACTGGTCTGATTTCTTAACTACAGTAGATAAAATTAGTTCCATTACCACACTGCTTCTTGAACATAACCACACTGGAATTATCAGTACTTTGTCTCCTCTCAAATATTAAGTGCTAAGGTGTGGGTGCTCATGTATCTGAAGAGGACATAGAGAGAGCAGCACGTCCAGCTCTGCCTTGGAGAACCACCAGTGCTTGAGCAAGTCAGCCATGCCTCTTAAGTACAGTTAAAAGTTCATGTGACTTTCCTACTTAGCTCCTGATTGGTTCGCCTGTTGTACTCCAGCTCTGTTCCCCGATTGGTCAGTTTTGGATCCTTCCCCTGATTGGTTGTTGTATCATACCCTGGTGCTCCCCTCCTATTGGCCCAAGTTTCAATCCCCTAATTTGTTTATTAATGATCTCCCTGATTGGTCCCTTTTCTCAATCCCTAATCCCATTGGCTAGTTGTAAGACCCCGCCCCCTTTTCGATGTGTATAAAGCCCCAGTGGCTAGACCCTTAGGGGTTTTCGAATCGTCGGCGGAGATGAAATAAAGAAGCCCTTTGGAGATCACCCCTGGCTCCCACTGTATCCTTCTGCGCCGCCTGAGACTACCCGCCCCGGGATAGCTGCCTCAGCAGCCAAGCCAGGCCAGAGCTGACGGGCTTTCCCCTCACAACTGAGCCTGAAATCACTCCATCGAGGTGCCTTGCGCCACCTGGATTGAGGCTGCCTTGTTCGAGGCAACTCACTAGGGAAGATCGCTGCCCTCAAGAAGACCTAACCGGAGGCCAAGCGGGTGGCGATACTAAGGGGTGGGCCAACATGGGAAATCTGACCAGTCATTTCTCTTGATTGCTCCTGAAAACCCAAGACACTTCAATGCCATCACAAGTGCTGTGCTCATTTCTTCTGCTTCTGAAGTCCTCCTCATTACAGCCATGAATGAACAATAAATAGCTCACAGCACTTCTATCAGCTGCTTTGTCAACATGGTTAATGTGATCCATTCTTGGCTCTAGAAATGCAGTGAAACATTTGGATGGAGCTGCCAAATATAGTCAGTGTCACTCATCCTTTTGACCAGACCATAAAGACCTAATGTAAGGTAAAGCTATTTTTTATATCCTTTAAACAGTGCAGTTGCACTTCACATTCTTATTGGCAATGGAAGGAGCCAAGTTCTACTCTACTCTACTGCTGGACTGAGAACCTAGATTATTTTCTGTCACTGGATTTGTCCTTTTAAATTAAGATATATTAGATGTATGAAAAAGCTGCAGGGCTCAATATTAGGACCAGATTAATTTAATATTTTATTGATGATCTGGATGCCTGGATCAAGTGCATCCTTAATAAATTTGTGGGCAACACCAAGTTAGGTGGGAGTGTAGATCTGCTGAAGGGCAGGAATGCTCTGCAGAGGGACCTGGACAGGCTGGATCCATGGACTGAGGAAAATGGACTGAGGGCCAACAGGGCCAAGTGCTGGGTCCTGCCCTTGGGTCAAAACAACCCCAGGCAATGCCGCAGTTCAGGGCCAGTCTCAGGTGTACTTGGTGCTTGCAAAGTTGTGGTAAAAACATTTCAAAGGTCAGCAGCCTGAGCTGTAAACAAGGTTCCTTTTCCTCGTGGATTGCAGGATTCATCTAGGTTTGAGAAAAAGGTTGGAGGATGGGAAGAAACAGGGAAAAAAGAAACAAAATAAGGACTGAGGCTCACAACCAGCTACATAGAAAGCAGATTTTTACGCTGATGAAATGTCAGGAGACATCCAAGTTAAAGAAAAGACCTGACAGTTCAGGATGGTTTTGTTATAAAAATTTCTTTATCTGACTGCTGCCATATGTGATTTTTGAAAGGCTTCTGACCTCTAATTTCTAAAGCTTTGTTCATAAGTAATTAGTAATGTGTTTAATCTCTTTGAGACGAGGACTCTCTTCTTTTGTCCGTACATAGTAATTATACCTGGCATAATTCAGAGCCTTTAGATATTGCATGTGTGGGATACTGTAGCATTCAAAGCTAAATGCATGGCATTTTTCCTTTAGTTTAATTTGAAAATATTACCCTTATTTTTTTCATACTGCCCGACAAAAGAATATGGTCTTCACTTGTGGAATTGAACCTTTCTACCCTCTGCAAAGCCTTCCAGGTGTACTTCCCCTGAACACACAGTACAAGCAAGCCTTTGGAACAAAGAATGACATCAAACTGGCTCATGGAGAGAAACTCTGGCAGCTGTCCATGACACTGTGAATGAAGGCACTTGTCAGGGCTAACACACAGCCAAGCATCCATGGGCAGACAAGAAAGCACTCACTAATTACTTCACAAATTTTCCCATTTACTTGATTGTGCCTGGCTCAGAGATCCAGCATGTGAAACCCCTGCCCTGTAGGGACTTGGTGCTTACACATAGAAACTTTAGCTCTTCCTGACAGGAGATTGTTTTTCTCCCGTCATGTTTCCACGAAGAACTGGTAAGATGGAGTAAAAAAAAATCAGAGAATTTGGCATCTGATGTGCTTCATCAGCTGATAAAGCTTCAGCAGTCCCTGTAAGCAGGCAGGATTAGGTGTGTGTTTTGGTGTGCACTTCAGCTCAGAGCAGGCAAGGCAGCACCCCTTGGCACTCCTGACATGCAACACTGACTGGAGAAAGGATTTTCCTGACAACCACACTTTGGGTGGATTGACAGGGACAGCTGTGAAGGAGGAAGAGATGTTTGCAATACAGCATTTCTTTTGGCCTTAGCAACCAAATTCATGTTTCAAGAGTGAAAAGTTTCTGCCTAAATTCATGGAATCAAGTAATCCTCATGTTCTGTAAGCCATTAGAACTGTGAAATTCAAATTGATGTTCTTCAGCTTAGTTATCTTAAATATGCTAAGAACAGCCTTTCTTCAGAGGAAAGACACATCCCACCTCCTGAAGTTCCATAGCTGCCTCTTTTTCATTGAATTGCTTGAGGAAAGGAGATCTCATAGCCTTCTGCTTGAAATAAGCACATACTAAGCTACCTAAATCTAACGGATGTCTCTACCTTTTAAGCTGATCTGGGGAACACTTTTTATAATCTATAATACAGATTATAGCCTGTAATCCATCATCTAAAATATTTGGCTGAGGAAGAACAGCACTACGTGAAGGAGTGCTGTGCCTGGGGACATCCAGAAACTAACTGGAGGAGTCTTAACTGGCTTAAGACTCCATCTCCTCCTGCTCTTCCTGCACCAGTGTGATCAACATTCCCCTCAGGACAGTTGTGGGAGTGTGCAACTGGCCAGGGAACTATCTGCCACTAACAGGAAGAGCACTGGGCATCTTCAAATATCTTACTTTTTCCTCCTGGTGAGACACAAATGCTTTGCAGCACAGAGAAAACTTGTCTACAAGCAGTACAGAAACTTTTACTTCTTACATGCACTGTACCTCTACAGTACTCTTTGGGGAATTCTTTAGGCATTGTTAAAGGATGCCAAAAGCCCAGTTAAGATTTACACATATATAAATTGTGTTTAACAGGAGACAGTGCCACAATACAGCAAAACACACAACATGCTTCCAACACTTCTGGATATATCTAGGCCTTCCCAGGATTTAAATCTGACTTATCTATTTCTTATGTTTCATCTTGTCAGGATGAAGTTGCTCAGTTTTAGTAAATACATGTTCATTGTCAGAAGCAGGGTTGCTTCAGATACAAGACATATTTTCCAGTCATTGCTGTACATAAAACACTGTATAAATACACAAAAAGTGCAGTGTGTGTCTGCCAAGGTACATGGTCTGAAACTGAGGAGGTAATTGTTTGTAATTCAACTGGAAAAGGGATTATTTGAAGTGATCATAAATTGTTGTCAACTCATTATATGGGTAGCTGTTTAATACATGCAGGTATGATTTCTATCTTTTTTTGCAAGAATAGCAGATCACATGATTTATAAAAGCATTTGTTGAAAATGTAATAATCACTTTGGGCACTTATAAATGCTTTACAAAACACAAAATAATTGAGACCGTTTTCACAGTTTAAGCTACCCTAGCTAGTTTCATTTACTCAGTTCATCACTGGTGGAAAAGGAAGATCTCATGGAGACAACTGACTGGGCTTAATGCCTCAGCTAGTGTGCAGGAAAGTGCATGTCATCACAGCTCAGATCCTCCAAACCAACAGACTGTAAAATTTAGAGAACCATCTTCAGAATAAAATTCCTGTTTCACAGGTTTTCTTTCTCCCCACCTCTGACCAAATGGGATTATTGTGTTTTGACTTGAGAGAAAAAGGCAACATTTCATATACATTCATTTAAACATAAACAGTACTTTATGCCTTCAACTTCTTTTGTTTGCCTTACAAGTTGGACACAACTTCTCTTACAAAATGAGAGAAGGAGCTTCTTGCACAAGAAAATGAGTTGATGACTTTGTAAGATACATTTATTGTCTTTGTTCTACAGAGGTAGGAAAAAATATTGAGAGAATTAATAAAAACCCTTCAAGGTGAATTCCTGACCTTATCAACACCTACTGACTGCTTCCTTTTACAGTAAGGCCAAATTGCACTCAAAGTAATCCTGAAAACATAGTTTTTTTAATGTGGGAAAGCATTTTTCTAGTCAGAAACTTGATTTTCCCAATTCATGTATTTATTATATATATCGGTATGATCACCAAAATATTTTGCAAAAGTGAAAAAGTATTTTTATTATATGAGAGATCATGTCAGAGCAGAGTTCAGCCAGGTAATCTGCGGAGGAAGATCTTAGAGGTAAATTGTTGAAGATCACAGAATCACAGACTGGTTTGACTTAGAAGGACCTAAAGCTCATCTTGTCTCCATCCCTTGCCATGGGCAGGGACACCTTCAACTAGACCAATTTGCTCAGAGCTCCAAAGATTGCCTGAATTGTGTTGAGTGTAGTTGGCTTACTGAATGCTTGCTTAAGTAAATATGAATCTAAAAAAACCTGCCCCACCAAGTTCTTTATCTGGAGCTGCTGCTTGAGTCACTTATTACAGTAATTCAGTTTATAAAAGCAGATCTTCTGGAAAGTACAATTTCTTTTGCTCTCTGCTCACAGATTCTTTTGTCTCTTGTCTGTTACTCAAAATATTAATATGTTCATTAATACAGAAATACTATCATAACAACACAATATAGTGTTATTAATATAGCATTAAAACCACTGAAGTAAAATCACACTATTACCAAAATTGTAAACTTTTCAAACACCCTTTTGGTTAGATATTTCTAAAATACCTAGATATTTCTACTGTTTGGACGTTTCTAAAAAGAATAAAAAAGAGTATATCATTACTAGCTGCATTCATAGAATTTTTACTCACACACAGACTTGATTTTACTGCTGTACTTCTAGAAGTGTACACACTAACTCAGGAGTTAAAAAAACTCACTTCCAAATTACAACATAATTATTTAGAAATTAATCGTGAAAAGACAGTTTATTTTTAGAAAATAATCACATATCTTTTCCCAAAAGAATTAAGGATGTAATCACTGCATTCTTTATAAACTGCATGATTTGATCACTGCTGTAGAGAGGTGGTTTTTTAATACCCTCCGTTACTGCTTGTTGGGATTTTTAGTGGATTTTTTATACCTTTTGTTACTGCCTTTCTCTTTCAGGCAGGCTGAAACCTGTTCTTTGTGGTTACAAACAGGTCTTGCACAAGCCTTGAGCACCACCTGAAGTGGATGCAGACACAAGGTCAGCTCCCAGCCCTGTGGCCTCACCACCCAGTTCTCCTCCACCAGATTTGTCCTCTCAAAGGACACAGGTGACACTCAGGCAGACTTACACAGTTCTGGACTCCTGTGTCCAAGAGGTGGTGAACATTTCTTTAGCAACTTGTCCCTATGAACTCAAAGCCCATGACACACAGAAGCTCAAGAGCTCAGGCACACAAAGGTGAGACACAGATAAGAAAACATGTCAAGGAATTTAGCAATAGACTGGCATAAAGTAAGATTCCCATGGAAAGCAATGCTGTGTCACTCCGTGGGACAGATTTGTCAGCGGATCCTTGGCCTGTGCAAAGTTCTGATCACCACTGCTCTCTGAGGTGGCTTCCAGCCAGTTCAGCTCTTTCAGCAGAATCCCATGCCCTGAATGAAAACCCCTACCTAGCCTGGCAGGAGCTTCCTTCCTTCAAGGAACTTCCCTTTGTCAGGGTACTGCCCCATTTCCACTTATCCAAGAGCTTTTCTATGTGAAAAAAATAGTTCCTACATGGATTTCAGACTTGCTGAGCTGGTGAAGAGTTTGGGATGGGTCCATAAATGATGAGGGGTTTCTGGGTACAAGCACAGCTCAAGAAAAACAACGAGACATGGATTCTATGTCAGTAGTTATAAATCTCAGAAGTCTGTTATCACAAAGGCTGCGGTTCATATGTCACTCCTATTGAGGTAATTATCCTCTTGGGAACAGCACAGGAAGAACCTGGGATAAAAGGCTCAGATGCAGAAGGCTCAGTGGTTTTGGCTGAAGAGGAGAGGGATCAGTCTGGGCTAAAGGCTCTATGTACAAGTTCAGATCTGCTTCTACTCCTACAGTGCAAGGTTGAGCATTTCTGGCTTCCATTCAGTACAACCCATTGCAATTAACAGATGAAAGGAGCAGCAGGGGTAACAAGACTGGTACAAAGAAAGGGGGAAGAGCAAAAGAAAACTAAACACAGAGAACACCTCTAACTTCAGAATTGCATGATCTGAAGTATTCTGCTGTACATTCAGAGATCTAACTCCAAAGAGTTATTTTAGCTGAAAAAAGATCTCACAACATTCTGTACATAAAACTTTCAGTAACTTGTATGTTTAATCTTGGGAGCAAAATCAGGCCTGTGCTGAACACAAGGAAGTTCTAGAAGTAACTTTGAGCTATCTTTCAAGCTGGCCAATTTAGCACAGTTTATAATGGGAGGCCCTAAACTGCCATGTTCTAAGTCACAATGTTGATTCAGTCGGGGAGGCAATTAAGTAAAGATTGCAGAATTCCTTTTTGTGTATAAACTGCCTGGATGGCCACTGACCCATAGGCAAGCCC
Organism: Illadopsis cleaveri; assembly: GCA_013399915.1. Lineage (NCBI taxonomy): Eukaryota > Metazoa > Chordata > Aves > Passeriformes > Timaliidae > Illadopsis > Illadopsis cleaveri. Next base: position 19,215 of record VXBB01016058.1, on the reverse strand, counting down.
TCAGCAGAACAGCAGACTGCCAGAGATGGCAATATCCCAATTTAAAACTAAAATAGGATTTGAATTTTTAAATTGCTCAATCTCTTCTTCAAAAAACTGCATTTCATGTCTTCAAGCTAGACATAACATTCATTTGCTGCATATAGCTGTTATTAATCTTAATTTCTTTTTATCAGCAAAGGAACACATGAGAAAAATGGGGGTACTTTACATGTTTATAATGGGTTGAATAGAATTCCTGAAGCTTCAGAGTTACAAAGTCTGTTCCTGCAGTAATTTATGCATACAGGGAGCTTGAAGTACTCAAGTAATGCTGGTCTCTGACAGGTTGTAAGCAGCCACACAGGTTTCCCAGGGTCAGGACTGTCAGGTATGTGTAATCTAGGACTCAGCCCCTAGACAGACACTCAAATGCATTCAATAAGCTCATATTTGCTAGCTTGCAAACTCATTTTCACCATTAGATATTCACACTCCGTGTGGTCTCATCAGCATACACTGCAGGCTATCACGATTAGCTACTACTAAAATAAATGTAGTAAGAAAAATATAGCCTCGTGTGAGTAACTTGCATGACTTTCACATAGCAAAGGTGACTGTTATGGACAGTGCAAAAGGCACACCCCACAACATAAAGCCAATTAGATATTTTTAATAAGCCTAAGGCCTTTGTATTTACCTTTCTGCTGTATGAAACACACATCCTAAGGCATTCTAGGATTCTAACTTATCCTAAGGGTACTTAATATGTTGTTTAAGAGAACAAACTTTATTCCTGTGTTTTCTGATCAGGTGCTCTGATCTACTAGGAGATGTGTTTGGCTAGGGAAGTCTACAAGAAGGAAAACAGCTGCATTTTTTGTCCATAGGTGTCTTTTGATAGAAGCCAGAGAAAGTAGAGGGTAAGGTGGGGAGCTAAGAAGGGGCAGGAATGTCTTTTCATTTTATAAAAGGCCTGGACAGGGCAGCAGCAGGTTTCCTTGGTTGTTTTTTTAAAGCAGGGTGGCTGGAACTTTACAGATAGTGCTCAGGGCAGAGCAGAGAGGCTGAAATCCTGGAGACTGGTGGAACTGCTGCAAGGTTGGCTCCTGACAAGTGTTCCTGTGTGCCCCCAACATGACAGTGCTGTTGGGGTCCAGAGCAATCTGCAGGGGAAAGACATCAAACCCTTAGTGAGTAGAGCATGACTTGAGGGAAGTGAGACTGTGGCTCCTCTGGCAGCAGAGAGAGTTGTTCCTCCTGACAGTATCAGGAACAACTTGGAGAGCAACAGTACAGGACAGTCTTCTGCTGCTCTTCCCCATGGGCTAAATAACATAAATAATGAATGCACTTGCAGAGCTAACCTGTGACTGCAAACTTCATTCTCTCCAAGAAAAAGAACTATCAGATTTAACAAGGGAAGAGGTGCTTAAATCCTGAGATTGTATGTCCCTGTTTCTATTGCTTTATGAAAGAACTAGATATTTTACTAGCAAAATGCTACATCAACTTCAAATTTCTCTCCTCTGTCCACTTCAGCATAAGGGCCTTCCACAAAAAATACTCATCCATATTGGTGTCATGGGAAACAAGTGCATGACTGTAAATTGCATTCAGCAGGTGTCTGATTGTTAACTTATTGGTGTCAAGAGCTGACATGAAACTGAAATTGGCAATATGGGATAAATGTATGCCATTGTGGAGAATGGACATGCAGTATTTGAAAACTTTTCTTTGTTATTATGCTGTAGCAAAAAACCCAACTCTCAAATGTTGCCAACTGATGTTTGGAGTCCTGTGATCCTTTTGCTTCTCCCCACCACAACTTGCAAGGCCTGCCAACTTTCAAATGGGGCTTCAGAGAGAAGAATAGTCTGCCTAAACCTTTACAGTGTTTTTAGGAACTAAGGAGAGGCTAAAAAAGTATAAACAATAAACACTGAGCAAATAGTTTGCAGGAAAACTGAGCAGGTGGTGGTATTGCTCTCCAACTGTGGCTTAGAAAATCTTAAATTTCTGAGGAAGTTTTGGCCATTGTTGGAATCTGCTGTGGACAACCACCACCAGCAGCAGGAGGAGAACGTGAGATCCAATCTCTGCAGCATGAGCTGGGTTATTCCCTGAGATCACCAGTTCCTGATTTTCACAAGAGGTGCTAATGCTAAGGAAGAGGTGACAGATATTGGTAGAGACTTCAGCAGACACCTTAGGTTGGGTTTTGTCTCCACAGGGGACACACGGGAAGAGGAGAGCAAGAGGGAAGCAGCAGCTTGTCTATGACATCACTGGGGTGGGCAGGAGAGAGCTGCCTGCAGTGAGAGCAGACAGATCTGTGGGACACAGTGAGGAGGAAGGACAGTGAAGAGGGTGTCCAGAAAGCCTGACCAGAAAAGAGCCATTAGATGTCAGGGATGCAGGATGGGTTTCTCAGGGTGCTGGCTGATGTCAGGGATGCAGGATGGATTGTCGGGGATGCTGGCTGATTGTCAGGGATGCAGGATGGGTTTCTCAGGGTGCTGGCTGATGTCAGGGATGCAGGATGGATTGTCGGGGATGCTGGCTGATTGTCAGGGATGCAGGATGGGTTTCTCAGGGTGCTGGCTGATGTCAGGGATGCGGGATGGATTGTCGGGGATGCAGGATGGGTTGTCTTGGTTGCAGGATGGGTTGTCGGGGATGCAGGATGGGTTTCCCAGGATGCCGGCTGATGTCAGGGCTGCGGGATGGGTTGCCCGGGATGACGGTCGGCGGCACATCCGCCCCGTGGGCGTGCCCGGGCGGGTCCCGGCCCTGCCGGTCCCGCC
>VXBB01016058.1:0-14999 GCA_013399915.1 Illadopsis cleaveri | reverse complement strand
GGCCCGGTTCTCTGTCAACAACAGCGGCACCTGTTGTGTTCTACGGGCCCTCCTGCCTTCCCCGGGAGCCTCCCGGGATCAGCCCCTGCTCCATTGTCTGAAATGCCCTTGGAGAAAAATGGTCAGGCGGCACCGCGCACATCACACCGTGCGGTGTTTTTTAAGTGTGAGCTGCGTACCGCGTGTTTTGGGGATGGAAACGGGACCGATTTTTTGGTGCCTCTTGCCAGTGCTGGCTCTTGTGCGGCTCTCAGACGCTCTCTAGAGATACTGAGCCTGACGCCTCCCTTCTCTGTGTAAATGACTTCACGCCGCTCGCCGTGGTCTAGTAAGCACAGGATGTTGTGGCTCTTGCAGGTCAGTTAATTTTTGAAACCGTGGAGGATTTCTTAAGCTTTCTGTCTTGTTTATTTCCATCTCGGTTGATGCAGATTTCACGTGGCACGTCTTTATTTAGCTTTTGGCAAAGCTTACGCACTGTGAAACAGAAGTTTCAGGTTGAAATTCAGTCGACTTCAGCCAGCAGAATGGTATGCCAGCTCCTTAACCAAAATTGTTCACATCACGAAACTTTTCTGGCCAGGCTAATGATAGAAATTACTAATTTTTATATGCAGCAGTAAAGATCATGGAAATTGTTCTCACATCCGAAATTTCTGTCTACCTTATTCAAAGCTTTTTGTATAGCCAGCACTGGACCTGTGTTCTAAGGAGCTGATTATCCAGAAGTTTTTGCATAGGCAGTGCTTCGAATGATGGAAAGTGATGTACAACACTTGTTTCTTCCATGGTGCCTTTATTAATGACTCCTCCCTCCTCAGCTCATTTATTAGGCCCCAAAAGTCTCATCCACTTTTGAGTCTTTGTTAAAAGCTCAGAATAAGTTCTTAGTTGGGTTTTACAGGCTGTGAGGTTTGGATTGACATGGGGAATCTCTGGTTCTCTGCCTCTCTGCATCACTTTCTCTGCCAGTGCTTGCTGTGGTCTCCCTGGGAAGGAATGGGCTCTCTATTCTTTCCTTTTTCTTTGCCACAGAGTGAAATCTTGTATGACTAAAGAAAAATGATTCTTGGTTCTTTACACCTTTTTCTAATAGAATTGGTTCTCTGGGCTGTAATGTAGTGTTGAAATGTTACAGGGCCTAATGAAGTAAGTAAAATGTTGTGGCAAAGAAATTGTAAACAAAATGGGGAAAACCCACAAAATCTAAATTCCTATGAGATTGCGTTCATTGGAAAGCTTCTGTTAGGTCCTGTTTGGCCATCTCATGTTTGAATATGAGATAAAGACTGCCAGGAAGAGAAATATCACCATCACTTTCTTTTGCTGAACTTGGGAAAGAGAGAAACTGTGGTAGCTGGTAAGACCATGCAGATACTTCTTCTCTGCTTGTCTTTGAGCACACATCCACAACAGCCCATCGTGGGAAGTCCTGCTGAGTGGCTTTGGGACAGTCACACAAGGAATAGGGCAGTGTACTTCTTTTCTACCAGGTGAAGACTTGAAAGATGAACCTCAGGAGAGCTGCTTGGCCGCTGGCACTGTGGGGCTGCTCGTGGCTGTGGAGACTTGCCCATGTCTGTCTGTCCCTGTGTGGAGATGTGCATTTTGCAGTGTTCCCTGATCTATAACGTTGTCATTCCCAGTTAATGAGAGAGAGAGCTCTTTGCCCTATGCTGTGATTTGTTGCCAGGTTAGTAAATTGTTTAAACACCTCCCTTAGGAAAAACACTGAGCTTTTGGAGTGGTGCTCAGCAGAAACTGTGGATGAACCCAAGGTGTAATTCTGTGGCTTAAACTTGTGCATGTCTGCTCTGTACTAGTGAATGCTGTTGCAAGGCATGCAAGAGAGTTGGAGTAGCCTGGGCTGTTCTGGAGTATGCTGGGCTCTGGCAGGACAGCAGATGTAAAGGATTTTTCCTCGAGTTCAGAAGTCATGAAAGTAGTCACAGTCCTGTCTGGGATCAGGTGATTAACACAGAGATTTTGTCTGCCTTTTGTGCCTGGAGGGCACATCACCTGTGGGAGATCAGGACCTGCACACCCACATTAGGTTTATATTTGTGGTGGGGTTTTGTTTGTTTTTTTGTAGTGGCCCTGTCCTTTTGAGCTGTATCAGCAGGTGTAACCTGTTGTTTTTCAGTTCCCTTCAAACCAGCTGGCAAAGACTCCAACCGTGGCTTTTTCCTGAGTGCTGTTAATCCCTCAACAATAAAATGGGACCCACTGGGTCATAACTTGGTCATCGTCTCCCATTTTGTGTATTTCCCAGAAGTGAGTCCAAGGAGAAGGAAATTGCTAGTTTTGCTGATGGTGAGGTTTGGTGAGAGGAATTGCTTTGTTCCAAGAATGTCACATAAGCATTTGGACAGGCTTTGTTCAAAAATGTAATTCCCCTTGTGTGGTGGGATTTTCTGTAATATCCTGTTTGTGCAATGTACAAAATGTAGCACTTCAAAATAATGGCTCATGTCATTATTTACCGAGCTGGGAAGGGTGATGTCTGTCCAAGAGTTCTTGGCTGGATGCTCATGTCACCCAGCTGGACAGTACTGCTCTGGTGTTGTGGACTAAGGTCCCTCTGAAATGCTGTTGGTTGCAACATTTCTGTGGCAAAGTATTTCTCCTCCTGAGGGAATGACAGATGTGTTGTGTGTCTCCTCAGCCAGGCTGCACGTACGGCTCTGAAGTTACCTTTTGGACCAAGCCCTGAACTGGGGAATGTTTTATTTTTGGTGGTTCCTTATATTACTGTGTAACATTTTGAGATACTTAATTTCCTTGTCCTTCCCTCTTTCAGTGACACTTTGCCCTGCTTTTAGAGTAGTAGAGTGGGTTTGGATGGAGTGTGACTTTATTTGTACTGGAACTTAGGATGAGTGAGAAAAAATAAATAGGTAGAGCTGAACAATCTCTTGAACTGTGGCTAGTCTATAATGGAGACATGTAGTGGGTGAAAAATGGGGAAGTTGTAGAGATCCTGAAAAGAAGGTGACTGCCCTGGGACAGGAAAGAGAAGGAGTGCAGCACCTGGGGCTTTAACAAGCAGCTGAAAACTGAGGTGGGTAACAGGAACCTTTTCCAGGTGCCAGCAGAGAGGCCCAGTGGTCTTGCCTGCCACGAAGAGTTTCTTGTGCTTGCTCTCCTGGTCATCCTGGGGCTGTTCTAGGACTTAAAGGGCTGTGGAGAAGAGGAGAGTGTGCTTGGCATGGGGGCAACAGGAGCAGGAATGTTCACCCTCAAAGCCAGAGGGCTGCCTGGACTTGTTTGTGCAGCAGTGCACAAACCTCGGGGCGCATCATGTGAGAAAAGCCTGTGGTGTGATTCATGGAGCACATGGCCTCGATGAATAAGACCTGGAAAGAATTCTTGAGCCTTCCTGAGGGGAGGGAAGGTGAGGTGGCACACAGTAGATGTTGGAAACACAATCTGGGGAAAGGGAAAAAGAACAGGGGAAGAGGTTTTTTTTGGGAAAAGAGGTTAAAATGAAAAATTAAAAGGAGAAATAATTTGGATTTGAAAGTACTAGATTCAGGCCTTACCTTTTTCATGGTGTCGTAACTTTTAATTAAATTATAATATTCAAGAAGGACATATTTGCATTTTTGACTTTGAAGAAAGTGTATCCACAGAGTAGGTGGAAGTGTCAGCAGAGAATTTACTGCAGCACATAACTGGTTTGACAGGAGTTGCTTTCCAGCAGACACAAAACATTCTTCATTTGTGGTTCTTCTTGGATTTAGTTCAGGGAGTTGGGGAGTCAAAGGTGAGAAACTAAAAAAGCTGCAAAGCTTTTTCTTCTTTTGATCTGTCAATAACAAGAAGGTATGAAAATCACGTCTGTCCTAACAAAAACTTGAGAGATGTATACAACCAAATTCACCAACTACGGGTAGTGTGGCCTGTAATGAGTTTTTTTTATTTAAAACAATTTGATTTCAGTTTAAAAAATACATTTTTTATTACTTTTTACCTTATTATTTACACAATTTCTTTTGCCCTATTTCAAAAGTGTTTTGCAGCTAATGAATATGGAATGTTCATTAAAAAAAATGTATCATCAAATACTGAAGAGAAAAATAAGATACTAATGTAAGAAACTTACAAATAGTAAAATAAAAAAGTGTTTATAGAGTAGCTTCCTAACCAGTCAAAACCAAAAATACCACCCCTTCCCTCCACCCCAACATTTCAACCAGGAGGAGTCTGTATTTCTTTTCAGGAAAAGTTCTAGAAAGTGCAAATACAATGCAAGATCAGAACAGATTATTTAAATCAGAGTTAAAGTAGGTACTTTGAAGTCAAAGTGATTTAACCAGTTTACCCTCAGGTAAATACCCTGAGGTATTAACCCTCAGATTTGTAGTTGGATAAAGATGAGCAAATAGCAAAGAAATTCTAGTGTGAAAGATGATTTTAAAATGTTGGGTTTTTTTGTTTTTTGGGGTTTTTTGCCTGGCATTGGAAAATGTCTGGAAGACATTTCTGCAATCAAATACAGGTAGACATTTGATGTGTAGTTGAGAGTGCTTGGATGGGATGGTGTGGGAGGAACCACAGGTGGAGCAAACTCTCAGATCCAGTGACTTTTTCCAGGGGATGGGAATGTCTTTCTGCTTGTCCAGAGTTTTTGTGTCCTTGGCTATCTGGGGCTAAACTCTAGGGCTGCAGCCCTCCAGGGTTAATACCTTTTTCTGTGAGCTGGGGTTTTTTTGTTGCTGTTGTTGGGGGTTTTTTGTTGGGTGGTTTTTTTTGTTGGGTGTTTTTTTGTTGTTGTTTTTTTGGTTTGGGGGTTTTTTTTTGGTTGGTTTTGTTTGTCTTTTAAAGGTGATTCATTTAAAATTCTGTTTTGATTGTTCCTTAGAACCTTGCTCATGCTGATGTCACTAATGGCCTGTCATCCCTCACTGGTGTGTTCAGGGATTTGTCATGTGGCTGTTGAAGGTTAGCTTCTGTCTGGAGTGTGACAGATATTCCATGCCACATGGATAATATAACAGACTCTCTTTTATTAGAGCTTTCATATGTTTTTTTTTACAATTGGGTTATTAGTTTGTTCTTTCATTTTAATAGAGATGAAACCTTATGGGATTTTTCATGTACTGCTCAGGTGTGTAGATGTTCAAATTATCAAAGTCAGACTGGAGATGCTGAAGTAAAGAGGCAAGACTTTTATAAGAGCTAGGAAAAAACCCAACACCACCACCCCAAAAAAATATACCCACAAATACCTTCCAGAATATTGTTGCCCTACCAAAATGAGAAGTTAAGTCTCTAAGGCATGGCATGCTGCTGTTCATTTTTGGATACTAGTAGAAGTTGCTGGATCCCACCCCCCTCCCTTTTTTATTAAAAAAAATTAAAATTAGTGTCCCTCTGGGCAGAATTATGAATCCATAAGCCTGATAATGGGAGCAGTCAGGGTATTTGAGAACACCCATCTCTTATTTATGAAATACTGTAGCTCTAGTAACCTTAGCTGCTTAGTTTTGTTGTTCTAGTAGTGTACTGTAAATCTTTAGTAGGGTACTAAGTCATAAATCCATTTGGAAGTCTGAGTTATGTTTTGTAATTTAAGATGGATGGGAGGTTTGTCTTAGGGATTAGGATACATCTTACCTATAAGGCTCAGGATGGATCTTTCAAAGATTTAAACATTCTGTCTGTTTGGATTCTTTCCAAGGAGTGAAAACTGGACTTTCCTGAAAAATGAAGTGTGTTGGTCTCCCCTCTGACTGTTAGTGTTCAGGGTGCTGATCAACAGAAAAAGCTCAGAGGATGCAGACTTTTCAACAGTTGAAAAACACAGTGTCTTATGTCCAGCTGCATTTCTGGAAAACCAAAACCCTGCAATTAAATAGTTAGCAATGATTATTGCATCTGCTTGTCTGGCTCAGTAGGTTCAGGTAGCAGCTCATTGACATTTTAAGTATTATTGGGAAGTGAGCAATAAGGTAGAAGGAGAAAGTCTGCACAAAATCAATTCATGATGTCAGGAGCCCACTGAATAGTGAAGCTGCTTTCTACAGAGTCTTGAAAAGCATGTGAAACAAGCTGGTTTTGGTCTGTCTGCAGTCCCTGGGGTTAAACAGGGTGAATTTCAGGGAATCAAGGTTGCTCTCTTTTTTTTTTTTTTTTTTTAATGTATGACCATAAAGAGGGTTTTGATTACTTTTCTCTGTGCAGGAAATAAAATGCAGTCAGGATACAGGAACAGCAGATACAGACTCATGCTGCTGCTGCTGTGGAGTTGTGGTCACCTGGGCACACTGCAGCAGTAGTTCTGTTGGCTGAAGTTAATCAGATGCACCAACAGTCCTAAGTAATTTCCCCCCCCCCTAAATTCTTACTGTTTAAGGCACAAATTGTATGTGTGAAGATTTATAGGGTTTTCTGCAATTTCAAGGCTTTAAAACTGAAGTTTTTGTGGTTTTGGTTCACCTGGTCTCTAGTATAGATTGAACCCTGGAAACAGTAATATTCTTTATGTTCTTACTCTGGGGATTCCCTAGACATATTTCCTTAGGGGCCACAAGTTAAATCCCTTTAGGTGCATGCAGTATTTTGCAGGCAGGTATTGTGCTGTGATGTGAAGAGCAGTTCATTTTGGAGCCACATCTGTCCTGCCACAGCAGTGAGGAAACAGCTACTGGTGCTGGTATTGAGGCTGCATTTGATGTTTCAGAATTTTTTTTGCGTAATTTTCTTTCTTATGTCAGAAAGCATTGCAGATGGCAGGCAATCATCAGTCCTTCACATTTGAAGCGTTCTGGGTTGTTTCCAGGTACAACAGTGTGCTGCATGTGCACAAGTGCATTTGAGGTGACCTGATCTGCTGAACTTTGTTGTGTTTCCCTCTGAAAAATGACATCATTGGGCTCTTTGTCCCTCCTTTTTTAGGCAATGTGTGCACAGTGAGTCAGGCTGAGACTGCCCCTGGCTTTGCTGTTTGTGTTGAAAAATCTTTATGGCTCAATAGTGACCCAGCTCTTCATAAGCTCCCATGCAAAGGCCCCACGTCAGGAATTGCCCTGTTGCTACACCCAGAGTGATTTGGAGTGTCAGGAATATTGTGTTAGGTGTTGCTGCCATTTGATCAATCTGTTGGCACTGCATTGTGCTGGGTCTTCTGTAGGAATATGGGTGAGCACTTAGGTGGGATTTCCTTTGAGCACACGGAGGTGGAAGATAAATTACTTCTGATTATCTGTGTCTGGAAGTAACACAGGCAGTTTTAGCTCCAAACTCTGTTTGCATGTCTTAACTGCCAAGCTTGGATAAAAGGCAGAAGAGTATTGGGAGTTCTTGGTCCTACCTTGCAGGGCTTTGTGTGATCAGCAGGAACTTGAGAAATGGATTAAAATGCCAGTGAAGCTTGAGCTGTCCTTGCACTATGGGGAGCTTGATTTAATTGCCTGGAGATGCCCAAACACCATCAAGATGAGGGAAGTGTTTTGAAATGGATTTATAACATTCTGCTAAGAGCTGCAGAGGATTTCACTGGAGATTTATTCCTCTGCGTTGTTGGAGAGCAGATACAGGAGATCTTGAATGTCTGACAGTGTTACATTTCCAAAAAAAGATATGTTTACTTACCTGCCTTAAAGGACCCTGAGAGGTGGGTTTCAAATTTCAAACTCAGTGCTCTGTAATAATACACAGGGTGTTCAGTATGAGGGAAATAATCAGTCTTGAGGAGATGAGTTTATTGCCTCATGGGGGTCATTCCTGCTTAGTGATTGCCTGATCTCATCCTTTCAGAAGGAAGGCAGCAAGTTCATGACAGTACAACTTGGAGATAAAGCTCTGTAAACCCAAGTGTCTTTCTGAATGATGATGATCCAGCTTTTTATATACTGTGTAGGAATGCTGAAGTACTTTTTTTTGTTTCTAATGAGTAGTTTAATTCTGCCTAAATAATGAAGGTCTGAACAGATGACCCTTGTTTTTCATAACAAGGATGACTAAACTCTACTTAAAGCATTGTTTCAATTGCTAGTAGCCCATGTTTTACATGATTAAAGGGGAACTGATTTCATCCTCTTCAATCTTTGAAATTAAAAGCATGGATTGCGTTATGCAGAGTTCTTTGCTCTGGCTCTTCAGATTCATTCTGGATTGTTCTTCATCAGTGGCTTTTTTTCTTTTCTTCCAGTTAACAAAGGAGCAAAGATTTAAAAGTTTGCTTTAGGTGCTTTAAAGATGTTACAGGACCAGAACAATTATTTTGAGATTTTTCAGTTTCTTCTGTTCAACAACTGTCAGACAAACTCATTTGGTGATAGATATCTAAGTAGTCATATGTGTGTATATTTAATACCATGCATTAATCCTGTGACACAACAGAAGTATTTTTGAATGGAAGAATGATCCTTTTGCACTTGTTCTGCACTTGAGTGCTCCTAGTTGCTCCTAGAAGGCAGTAGGGAAAATGTGGTTGTGAGTCTCCAATGGAAAACTGGAAAGGCAGGCAAAGTGTAAGATCCCAAGTATGCTTTTTGCCACTTTTACAATTTTGCTGTCTTGAATTCATTTCTAAAGTGACATTTCTAGGTATCTCCAAAATAAAGAGACTAGAAATTTAGACTTGCTGTGTAGAAGCTCACTCTAGTGTTTTACTCTGAGGCTGCTGTAGCTGGTGCCAGCAGTGTCAGGGTTGCACTCAGAGCAGGCTGGTGTCCCATTCCTGGAAGCTGTCCTGTCTTCTGTGCCTTCCTGTGACATGGCCAGGAGCACCACCTGGCCTGTAAATAACATAAATTCTGCGTTAGTAACAAAAAACCCCATAAAAACAGAGTTGTCTGTGATTTTTTTTGCAGCAAAACTTGAATTCTGAGTCGCTTTCCAAATTGAATTATTTTCAACAACTACCAGAAACGAAGAAAACTCCAGGTTTGAATTTTTCACCCTATATTGTTGTGAATGGGGCAAAAGGGGAAAATCAAGTGTAAGCATGNGGAGAGTGAAAGAAGCAGAGCTGAAGTGCCAAACTGTGACGGTTTTGATTTCTTTTTTTCCTGTGCCAAGGCTGGGATAGAGACATGAGAAACATAGATTTGGAGTTTGGACTTGGAATGTTTATTATCTCTTACGTATTTACAGACTCAAGAGCCATGAGCTTACCTAGCAAGCTAGAAAAATGAGGTAAAAATGGAGTCCTTCTAACTCTTTCCAAGGTTATTTAAGCAATAATCCCCCAATAACGAGGTGACACCTATATTATTTATGGTTTTGACCCAATAATGACCACCCAAGGCCCACAATGCAGACCTTTTTCACCCAATTACAGAAAACCACCTAAACACATGAAGAAGAAGGAAGAAGGTGAAGAAGGAGGACTCAGATAACACCCAAAATCCTGCATCTTGACACACACATATTACTATATATTAAAACCTTAAGTCTAAATTTCTGGCATTCCAACACCAAACAATAGTCATGTTGCAGGTTGGAGGCAAAAAGCTTCAAAGTCTCTTAACTCTTTAGCCCAGTGTTCTGTTCCCTTGCCCAGGTTGCTGTAATACACCCATGTACAAGCCTTCCAGGTCTGTAGGGATTTGTAGCTGTGCAAGTCTCCCTTTTGGAGGAGAAAGTGGAACAGTGATGCTGGTTACCAGTGGACAGGGATGGCATGTTTTCAGTAGCTAAAATACTAACGGAAGACTAAATCTCTGTTTATGAAATAGAACAGCAACTTTGCTGTAGTTGCTCTCCCTTAAGGAGCAGGGTGCTGGCTTTAGGGCAGTTTTTTTGGTTCTGTCTGACTGAAGGTAGTATGTGACCTCTGTTAATAAAATTCCTCCTCTCCTCATCAATAATGACCATTNAGAAGCAGAGCTGAAGTGCCAAACTGTGACGGTTTTGATTTCTTTTTTTCCTGTGCCAAGGCTGGGATAGAGACATGAGAAACATAGATTTGNTTTTTTTTCTTGTTTCCAGTTGTTTGGCCGTGGACTAAATTAAATTCTTGGCACTGTCAAGAAACTATCCCTTTCCTCACATGCATGAGGTGCCTGCAGCATGAAAACTCAGGGTGCTGATGGTCTCCAACCCTGCACTGTCTGCAGGACAGCCTGGGTGTGCTTCCTTGACAATTTGATGGTTTCACAGTAAAGTGATCAGCTGTTAGAGAAAACATTTTTCTTCCATGCATGACTGAGAGTGGCCTGCATTTGCCATAAGAGGAGATTTCATTGGGATGTAGGTGAGTGGGCAGGCAGTTCACTTTTATTTCTAGCTGAACAGCTGTATTTGTTGTCTTAGAAACCTGCATTAATAATAATGTCAATGCTAAAGGGAATGCTGCCTAATTAGCTGAAAGATCTCGGTGCTGGCAAAGACATTCAGTTTGTTGGACAACCCAATCCTGAGCAACCCAAAATGTGATTTTTAAACGGCTTTTTTTTGTATTGTTTTGTTTTGTTTTGTTTGTTTGTTTGTTTTAGAAATACATCCTTCTTTAGACTGGTGGTCTTATGTGTGCATGTCAGGTTGGACACCCAGCTGAGAGATGGCAGTGTCAAACAAGTTCTTTTTAAAATCTTGGCTGCAAGATAGGTGAAAGTGTTGGTTGTCGGCTTCTAAAAGTGAGTGGGTTTGTGGTGTAGAAGGTAAGTGAGAATTATGGCTTTCACTGTAAAGCTGCCAAGTGCTCACTCAGAGAGATGCTGCCGATGTTTCTAACCAGAAAAGAAACTGAATTTGGAAAATACCAGCCTGTGATAGTAAGTATGGGCAGGAAATAACTCTGCTGCTCTGCAAACTGCTGTTGTGATAACTACTCCTTCCTTCTGCCTTGACAGCAAGTTGCCAACTACAGCCTGGGCAAAGATAAGGTACTGGGGGAGGGACATAAATTAAATTATCACAAATAACCACAGTGTTGGTAGTTTTGTAAGGCTGGAATATTTCTAAAATACAATTTGCTGGTTTTACCTGATCTACCACAGTAGTCTCTCAGGGCTTTGACAGTGGCATTTATTAAGTGTGAAAATAGGGACCTTGGATGTCATAAATTTACAGAAGTAGCAGCCTTTAGTCGGAGGGATTGCTTTGGCAGAGAACAAAAATAGCATGGATTTTGGCAGTGAAAACACACATTTGTACTGTTACAGGCAAGTTTCTGCACTCCAGCAGTGCCAGCATGCTTTGTAAGTTGCCAAGTGACCTTTCCAGGTTGGATCTAGGTCTTGGAAGGTTGGGGACTGTTGCTGGGTAATCCTGGAAGGCGCAGTAGGAAATGTGTAAAAAATTGTCCCTCTTTCACTGGATTTAAAGTGCCTGCATCCAGTGGGGTTGCCTCTTTTGAAGGAGAATGTTTACACCTGCCCTAAATCCCCAGTTAGGCCTGCTTTGAAACACAGCAGCCTTTCTGCAGTAGTTTCTTATGAGAGGCATAACAAGGTGATTCCTCTGGTGTTTCCCTGATGAGTGAATTAAATCTGTGGAAGTGATGCTGCAGTCCTTTGGGGAACTGCACGTGGTTTGAGAGTTTGGGTGCTATTTCCAGGGAGCTGAACCACTACCTTCTTTGAGAGGCTGAAGTACAGCAAAGTAGCTGACAACTGTTGGATGAAAGTAGATTTATTATTTCTGTGCACTGCACTTCAGTAGCAGGTAACCCTATCCTTTCAATTGTGTTGACCCTTCCTAGGATGAGATATTCAAGGTAAACTGCCAGATGCCTGTAAAATGCTGTCTTTATTTGGTGTTTCATACTGACCTGTCAGATTTGATGGTTTCTCTCTAAATTTATCTTCCGGAGTTACTCTTGTTGGAAAATATTTCTCATGTTCCATTTGAATTCTGCATTTTGGAAGTGGAAATCTGTAGATGGTGCACAATAGTTTATGCTTTCAAATTATGTGGGCTTTGACTCAATGTTGAATGTTAACTGAAATGATGATTTCCTCACCATATGATGTAATAGTAAAGAAGAGACCTGCAGGAAGATGTGTGAGATTAGGAATACATTTAAAATACTTTTTTTTCTAGAGAAGATTGTGTTCGTCTTCTCAGCAATGATTCTATGAAGCAATTTTCTGCTGTGGAAGAAGTGCAGGTAGAAATGGAAATGGAGAATTGAAACAAATATAGATTGAAAAAGTAATCTCTCTCCCACCTTCCAGTTCTGAGTAACACAGAAACCATCCCAAGGAGAATAAAGGAGGAAATTGCAATGTCCAGAGTCCAAACAGTGAGACTCCTTAATGCTTTTGTGCAAGTGAGCACTTCTTTATCTTCAATATTCTCACTACCTGCATGAAATGAAGTAACAAATAAGCAATACTGTTTTTTTCCAGGATCAAAGGGTCCAAATTTGAGGAAGCTCTGAAACCTCAGCCAAGCTTCGTGGCTAGTGTTTAACCTCAGTCATGTTCAATTACACCTTTCTCTGTCACTTTTAGTGGACTTTCAAAATACTACACAATCATTTGTGTGTCCCTTGAATTTTGGTGGCCAGCATCAAGTGCATTCCAGTACTGCAATATATGACACTGCATGGCAGTTGTGTAAACCTTAGCATGAGCTGCAAGATCAGCTGAGTTGTTCTAAAATAGCAGAAAAGAATTGTCTGGATTCAGAAAAGGCTGTACAAGATCTTAGGAGCAAGGGAGGCAACTGAGAAACTTGTCATGTTGATTGATTGCTCTTCAGTGTCAAGGGTATTCCTCAGGTGGATGAAATTGTTTCCAAAGTGGGGTTTTATAAATTTAATCTTGGCAAATTAAAGCATATTAAATATTGAGCTGTCCTGTGTAAGGTATTGTTGATAAAGATGCATTAAAAGTGAAGATGGGATCTTCACTGGGATGGATTTTCTTAAAGCAAAGCTGTGCAGGTTTCACACCTGGTTGTCTTTGAAGTGTTGCCTGTAGAAGCTCTGATGTACCCTCCCCTAGGCCTGGTAATGTGTCCACTTGTGCACAAGCACATTTGAAATCTGCACTGTTTTTCTGCCTGTGCATCAGGATTCTTCTTTTAGTTGTGCTGCAGCTCTGCAATGAGATGTGAAGAGCAGGGAACAAGAGGAAATAGTTTTATGGAAGGGCATGTTTGTGCCCCAAAACTTTCTGCATTAGGAACTCTGCCCCTGGGTTTAGCTGATTAGCAAATATCTTCACAGAGCAAGTTGATATTACCTAGTCTGGGAGCTGTAATTTTTCCTGTGTTCAGTGCAGTCAAAAGAGGGTGTCAGGTGTTAGAAGCTGTGAGGGAAGGGATTGAAATGAGAGTTTTGCCACAGAAAGTTTCCATGGCATTTGCTCATCTTTAATATTGTAGACTTGAAAAGGTTCAGAGGAGGGCAGTAGAGGTGCTATTGGGATGACTTTTGTACAGGGAACACTTATGTGGTAGGGTGGGACTTGTCAGCCTGGCGAAAGGATGCTTCAGGTCCTGGGTGCCACAAAATACTTGTGAAGTAGATGGTGTGAATATACAGTGTGTAGGCAGTAAGTGCTCACTGTGCCTTTCTGTGAATAAAACCTTTGCTTAAAGTTGGAAATTGGCAGGAAAGAAAACCCCTAAGCCCCTAAAAAAGTCACAAACTGAACAAAACCACCTCCTGTGTGGTAGAAGCTGTGGAATTCATGGTCACAAACAATTGTAGGTTGTGAAAGTGTCCAAGGAGATGAACAGGTGACTAGAATGGCCATCCAACAGGAGCTGCCATGTTCACTGGTCTCTGGCACAGAAGCACTGAGGGTACTGAGGAGAAAGGTAATGCACTCCTGCATCATCCTCTGCTTCTCCCTGTCCATCTCCAGGCCTGTTCAAGGCACAATACTGGGCTAAACAACCTTTGGGCTTGACTCACTGTGCTTACATGATGTTTTTGTATTCCTTGGAATTAAAAGGAAAATGTTCTTCAAGGGATTTCCTCATCGGGAATGCCCTGTAGTAGTGTTTCACTAAGAGGTGTAATACAGATAGAATGTGAAATATTTCTTCTTTAATTTCGTACTGTGCTGTTTTTGATTATCTGAATTTAGCTACTTTGTGGTATTTCCATGCTGATATTTTAGTAACTCTGTGGAGTTACTAGATATATAACTTTGATCATGAAACCCAATGTAAGACATTGTGCTGCACAATAATACCTCGGTGTTAATCCCAATAAGCTCATGAGAGACAAGAAAAACTCTTTGTGTCACTGTTTGATTAACCAAGGCAGATGAAAGTGCTGGCAGAGAGATTGTTTAGGAAGAGGTTAAACTGCAGTTCTGTGGTGTCCTGTCAGGATACTCCAAGTTGTAGTTCCAGACACTTGATGATACTTTGATAATCGGTGCCTAAATAGTTCCTTGGTATCTTTCCTGTGTTTCCATGAATGCTCTTAGGCTCATCTCTGCTTATGTACTTTAGAGTCATAATCGACGTATCTGAGAGCATTTTTGACAAAGAATGGCTCAAAGCATGTTTCTGATTAAGTACAAATGAAATATTTGGAACGTATTTATTTATTAAACTGATCTGTCTCTGTGAGAGGATGACTATTGCCTTATCCTAACAGATGGAATGTCAGGCAGGGCTGCTAAGTGACTCAAACCAAAAGAGTTAGTGATGGGGGCAGACAACCCTCTTCTGATGGTTTTTTGACTTGAATTTTCGTGCCTTTTGTACAACCTGGATCATTTGTTAATGCTTCTTTTTGAGTTCAGTGTCTAAATATGTGAAAGAGCTCTTTCAAAATGGGCAGGTACTGACTCTGCTCTCAGTTTTATCTCCCTCTGATTANTTTCAGAGATTGGTCTTGCTATCCTACACCAATTTCACTGAGTTTGGTAAAAGCATGATTTAAATGGAAAACGCAAAGTAACTCAAAAGACACCACCGGATGGATGAGAGATAGGAAACACTTCTCTAGTGATAATTTTTTTAATAGGATAATTGTGGTAACCTCTTAAAAAACATGCTTTAGAAGTCGGAATAATGTGTAGTTACACCTGGTAGGAGTTATGCATAATTGCCTGGACTATGAGGACTTTTACCCAAAA
>VXBB01016056.1:557621-581074 GCA_013399915.1 Illadopsis cleaveri | reverse complement strand
CCGCGGCGGGCCGGGCCGAACTGCCCCGCCCGCTCCTCGGCCCTGCCCCGGGTGCCACCGCCCCTCGGAGTTCGCGGGAAGTGACTGGAGCAGGGCAGGGAGGGTCTCTTAAGATGTGGTCGCAGCCTCGCTCAGCGGGCCGGGAGTGGGGCCGGGGCCGGGCCGTGACAGGGGGTTCGGACCTTCGAGCGCTTGGCAGCGAGCGAAGGCGGCAGAGAGACTGAAAGAGGAGACCGACGCCTCAAAGTATTTGTGACTTACAGGTCTGCGTGACACGTTGCCAGAGTACTCCTCAAATGTTTATTTTGAAAGACGTTCTTGCTTTGAGAAACTTCCCAGTGATAAAATGAGGCATACTGTTTGTGGCAGGGAAAAAAAAAAAAAAGTTCATTCTGCTTTCCAAAAGGTCTCTGTCATCTGTAGTGAATCTTCTGTTTTTCTGTTGTGATCATTATGACATCTATTTAGAAAGCCTTCTTCAGTTTCAGTGGCCATGATTCAGAGTGTTATAATGCACAAGTCAACTAAGACATGCGCCAGCTTCAAATGTTACTTTACCACTTAAGATATTATTTTAGTGCTTTAATAGGCCTATCCATTACAGGTTTCTCAGGTTATTCTTCCTGTAATCACTTTATAAAAATGCCATATAGCAAAGAGGAACTCTGTAATGTGTTTTATATTCATTATTCATTTAGGAAGCTGTTTCCTGATTGCTGTTGAATTAGTGCAATAAGAACATAACAATTTATCACGTTACAGGTAAAGGATTAAGGGATGAGAAGAAACAAACTGTTTACCCACTACAGTAGGTTTAATACATGAAATCAGTGTATTTTCCTGGCTCAAAATGCATGAGGGGTGGACTTCAAGTTCATCAGAAGTTTTAGGTCATCTTCAAAATCCCTAGTGGTCTTTTCAGCATAAAAGACTGGTTGCTGCTTCTGTTTCTGAGGCCTATACAATTATCTCACAGAGTTCCCCCTGGTCCAGTGCTGTGTGAAATTCTCACCTCACTCCCCTCCCTGTGTCACAATAGCATAAAGTACTAGTAGCATAATGGGATTTTCAGAAATGCTCAATTTAAGAATCAGAGACTTATTTCTTGAAAAGAAGTTAAAACCCAAAAAACTCAAACACGTGAAGGACTAAGTGGACATTTTATGAAAAGTTCCTTACTGCTACAGCATGCCAACAAAGCAAGAAAATAGTAATAAAAAAGGTTCTTGTTCTCAAAATTTAATAATAATTTAGTAATAATTTTATTATTTTATTATTTTGCCCACACTTTCATCACTTTGACAGGACTTTTGCTGTCAAAAGTGTTTGGTAGTCAAAGTTTTAAAACAAAGAAAAATAAAGAGAAGCTTGCAGATACTGTAAACAATGTTGATGCCATGACAGCCCTGAAATCAGATATCGCTGCTGGGTGCTCAGTAGTGCATGCATTGTACAAATATGCCTGAAGAACACAACTTCCCAGTCAGGTCACACATAGTTGATTTTAGCATTTAAAAAATATCCCCAGAATTATATTTTGTATTTCCTACCTTTATAATGGGTAGGCTAATTTTGACTTAAAAGGACAATTCTGATTTAAAATTATTACAGAATCACGATTAATTTTTTGTGTGTGCCTGCTCAGAAATCATCACACACAGCCTTAGACTGATGTTCATAATGCCACTCTGTGGCTGAGTCCAGTGCAGTGACCATCCACCAAAGGTGTGCAGCTGGTGGACTTAACAAGAGCTGTCAGTTGCCTCAGCCCAATTGGTGGATCCCACTTCCCCAGTTCAAATTCCTAGAGGTACATTATCCACTCGCCAGGAGTAACCCTTCATACTATCTGCTTTACAAACTATCTTCTTTGGATCACCAACACTGCGACCGATGCCCATCTATAGTTAGGAAACGCCCTATAGCAATTGCGTGCAGCTGGCCTCTGGGTGGTGATAGCAATCTGTTTCTGAGCTGGAACATCTCCCTTTTCCCTAAAGGGGAGAAAACTCTGGAGGGCAGACGAGCTAAAATATAAGTATAAGTAACAAGCTACTTGTACACACTAAGCTAAGTATACTAGCTAAGTATAAGTAACAAGCTACTTGTACACACTAACACTGAACAAAGTAACCAGAGCTTTGAACATGGAATGTGTCTGGTGATTCCTGATATTTTTTGTGGTATTGAAGAGCAATGCTAAACATTTTTCCACTCTGTCCATAGTGTGTTCATTATGAAGGTATAAGTATTAAGCAAAGGAATTTGCACTGGAACAGTAAACACTGGTATTAATTTCGAATATATGTCTTACTAGAAATGCTATGCTAGACGTGTAGGGGTCACAAGTGAGCTTAACAGGAACAAAAAGTGTATTAAATTCTTATTTTAGCTATCATCCTACTGATGGAATGTCGCCTGAAGGAATGTTTCTAATAAGTGTCTGTGGAACAAACTTCATTAATTAAACTCATCATACCTCATACAGATAGCCAAGAAGGTAAAGAAGGGATTGCTAATTCTCCCAACTGAATGCTATTAATTTAAGCTTCACTTACAAATACCATTATAGCAGATTTCTGAACTGATGAATTTTCCCTCTAAGGACTTTTTTTTTTTGCAAAACATGACCTTCCTAAAATTCAAAGTCTACAAAGAGTTCTGAAGTAATGTCAAGTGATGTGTGTAGCAATTACCCTTTTAGCTGTAGACTTTCTTGAAGGACATATGTGTGTCTCCAGGCATACATCTAGCGAAGAATAAACTATGAAACATGGCCTGGTACTTCTGCAATTGCAAAAAAAACCTTGTATGAAGCCTTTATTTTGTTTTAAAATATTTTTTTTCCTCACAACCACATCCTCTAGTATAAGCTATGCATGTTTGAAGATGGATGTATCTCGAAAATAGATTAGCAGAAAAGTATTAAAAATATCATCTCCTGTATACAAAATGCTTTGACTGTCCTAGTACACAATGCTTTGGTAATTCAAATTTCAGTTAGAGACCTTTTAAAAGCACAAAGTTAAACTGTAGTTAAAGAATTAGTATGTATTAAATTACTTTGCCATGGTTCTGTACCACCTTTTGTCCAACTTTTAGACTGTACCTGTCTCAAAACACTGCTAGTCTTGAATGAATAAGTTTCAGAGTCCTCTATATCACTTATATCCAAAAAGTAAAGGCAGTTACAGTTTTCTAAAATATGCAGTAGTGTGCAGAGTTAAGTTCAAGCCAAAATAAATTTTTCTTTTTTTCATGAAAGGTGATGGAGATAGTATTAGTAACCACCACTTTCTAAGGCACATAAGTAGATAAAGTAATTATACCAGTTTAATATCCAGTCTTATAATATTAAATACATCACAGCATTTTTGAAATATATTAAAACTTTTTGTACAAAATTCTAAATAATTAAATTATTGCTTGAGAAAAAAAATTTCCATATTCAATCATTCCTCTGCCCACCGAGGTGCTGGCAATTCATGCCCTTCTGTTTATTTCTGTTTCTGGTAATAAGTGTTTGGTGTGCAGGGAGATAAATGATGAAGACTTAGAAAAACACTAGAATATCTGTCTCCACAGGCAGAAGCCACTTTTTACAGACTTCTGGAAAGTGCTGAAATCAAAGTCTGACTCAATCCATGTGAAAATGAGTTAGAGATCATCTGGGATGAAAATGTGCTTCTAGTTTCAATTATTACTGATGTTATCATTTGGTTACTCCCTGAGGAGGTCTTACAGTTCAGAACAGCCTGTATTTCATTCAGTTTTTTTCCAGATCTAAGGTTTTTTTTCTGAAAGTATCTTTGGCTTTGAAAATGTGAGAAACAAAACCAGATAGATAATTTAAAGACTTCTTAATTTAAAACCAAACCAAAACCAAAACCAAACAGACCATCTAAAACCAAACTAAAACGAACACCAAACAAACCAGCTAAAAAAAACCAACTCCACATTATGTACCTAACAAGTCAAGGCCATGAAAGCAAAATATTTCACACAAAAGCAAAATTTATGGTAAGTTCTTCAGTATTAAGACATGCTAGAGGAAAGAGTCCATGATAAATTCCGTGTAGAATTTTAGCTTCTACTTTGCATTTCTGCTGTTGGAGATTTAAATTGCAAACCTGATGTAATTTTTATGAAGACTGTTGTTGAACTTTGATTTTTAGGTAATCCATGTCCCTGAGCTGCCCAGCTTCTTGAAAGTGCCAATTATTGATTATTTGTCTCTACAAGAGTAAAATCTGCTGTTTTATCCAGTGCTATTCCCATTTCTGTCATATGCCTCTACTGCTGTTTTCCAGATGACTACACCAGAACCATCAAAAGGACTGTTATTACAAAACTTTCAAAATTAAATATATATTCTTTGAAGGGGACTAAAGGACTTCAGGCACTGACATTCTTATTGATGTTTCTTTTGAAGTTGATAACAAAAACAACCACGGATTTCACAATTTTTTTTTTTTACCCAGAAGGTTGTCTTTTTCACAGAACTATGAAAAAATCCATTAACCCTCAATCTAAGTGTTAGTGTTAATGTAAGTATTGTCATAAAAATCATTTTTAAATTACCTGTTATATAAATATTTCTTATCAGGAACACTTTCTGAAATAGAGAATACAGCCCAAGGAGTATGAAGAAGTTAGGCAGTACTGGAAGAACTCTAGAATTAAAAATTACAATGACTGTAAGTCCTATTTTCAACCTTCAATGACTAAGATAAAACAGGAAAGCTGATTTTTCCCAGAATATCTGGGCTTGACTAGACCTGTTTTCTGTTTTTCTGTTTTCTGTCTTGGAAGGATGAGGAGGATGAGGAGAGATATATCTTGCATGCAGGTAAAAAATGAAAATTAAAAAATAACAAAAAACCAAGATTTTCAAAACAATACCTAAAACGTAGTACTGAGCTGCTTTCACCCTCAAAGCTCTGCATTTCACATGAGAGCTCTGGGTGCATGAAGAGTGCAGAACTTGCATTATTGGCTGGGATAAAGACTCACTGGACACTCTCAGAGGAACAGAGTGAAGTTGGCACAGCTTTAGTATTTATCTCATTTTTTGTCACATCCCTTCGCAAGAGGCTGTGAGTTGCATTGCTCGGGCAGCAGACTTGGCTAGGAGCCTGGCCCATAGTCAATTATCATATCAGCATGTACTGAAAGGCCTCTTTTTGAATAACCAACATCAACTTAATCTGCTCCATTTCTGGTCATGTCCTGAAATTTCATTCTTGCAATCCCATTTCAACAGTTGCTGGATTTTGTTCTTGTGACATATTCCATGATCCTTATACCACTACATGACTATTCACTGTATGACAAGAGGAGTTAATGTTCAAACACTGTGGTGTTGTGCTGGTTTAGTTCATCTGCAGAATTGTCTTGCAAACAAACATAAAATTGACACCTAAATTGACTAAGTGCAATTTTAATAGCATATTTCATTGCAACTGTCTTTTATTACTGTGTGCTATATTTTTTGAGCATGCAGGATCAACCAGAGCCATACAACAAATAATTCTGTGAATTTTTTAAATGATCCCCCTTTTGAGTGACTCTGGCTGGTAAAGAACAAATGAAATCTCACAGCAGCTTAGGGAAGAGATAGTAGCTGTCACTCAGTTTGCCCCAAATAACATCAGTAATAAATCTCTGAAAATAGCTTTTTCTATAGCTCATCTTGCAAATTAGCATGTCACAGGATTCCTGAAGAATCGAAATAAGAAAAATAGGCATGAATTCCGGCCCAAGAATATTGTATAAAGCAGAAAAACTCTTAGTGGTAAGCCAGCAGCAAAATTGTGTGCCCAAATACATTTAGTTAAACATTCAACTCCACATTTTCTCATGGCCTCATTCTTTTATGGTGCTGAAATGGGCTGCCAGATGTTCACATTTGCACCCTCGGAAATCCAGTTCCAGAATGAAATTCCTATAGCAGTTCTAGATTGCAAGGTAAAATTTTAGACTCACTAAATTTAGATGAAAAGTCATTGATTACAACAGAGCACAGGCTACATGCCCACCCCCAAGATACTACTTTCTTTTTATTAATTTAGAGTCTCAATAGTTATTTTTGTCAGTGTAAAATGAGTACAGCAGATTCATGGAGACTAACCCAACTTTTCACAGATCAAGGAGAAATTCAGTGTCAAAGGCAGTGAAGAACTTTCTGCCATCATGATAACCTCTGGAAGCTCTATGGAACTGGAAAAAGACAGGAAAACCAATTTCTCTGTTAAAGCAGTGTCACTGAAGTGGATGTCAATGAGGCAGATATAGCAAATTGAAACCTGGTCATTTGCCTTATCATTGCTGTCCTCTTTTTCTTCTCCAAGCACCCTGAAGGTTACTCAAAGTAGATAGATACGTGGTTCTGATTTAAGGGTCAAAGGAAGGAATTTCAACATGCACACTGCGTGTTCAAATATTTGCTCACTTCTGTTCTGGGAAAGCAGTGAATGACTTCTGTGCATGTGTTTTAGGTAGTGTACAAAATTGGATCTTCAGGATTTATTTTTCCATAATAGCTTTAAGGGGCTTATACTCAATATTTCTGCTCACTGGAGTAGCTGGGTTACTTATAAAGCTATAGGACATTCATCTGGTTCTTCCTCAGTTATCCAGCATGTTTATTTGGAATTATCTAACAAATGATATTTATTGTGCAATTTAATAGCAGAGGCTAAATTTCCCATTTATTTTGAAGATATATCTCTCTAGTGAGAGAGCCATGTGGTTTTTACCACAGCCTGAATTCAAGACTGAATTCATGAATATTTGTGTGAAATGTTTAGATATTCTTTACAGAGGACAGCTTAATCATCAAATATGAGCCTGGGAGTTTGTTATAATTTTAGAAGCAAGTCTTATGGGTTTGGATGCACCAAACATTGTTTTATTGGGTGTCACACCCCAAAGAGTTTAAGTTTAAACATTATACATAGACACAACATTTAAATTGTTGTGTCTATGTATAATGGTCTCTAGAAACTAAACTCTAAAGTCTGATTTCTTGGCCTCTGGGAATATTATGCTAGCAAAACCAATGTCCAGGCTTTGCATCTCGTGGTGAATATAAGCAAATTCTCAAGTAAAAGCTGAATCTTTACTTTTCAAATAGACTTGGGTTTCATCTCATAAAAATTTTACATGCCCTCATTAACAACTGAAAATGATTTTTATATGCAGTTAATGCTTTGATATTTTAAAAAAGCCTCTTGTAAAAAGCCACCCTGAAGGATGCCTCTCTCTCTGTGGAACGCTATGGTATTTCATATAAAAAAAAAAAAAAAAGGCATCCTTTCTTGTAACAATTGGAAAAGCCAGATGGAATCTTCTGTAAAATTCAATTCCCAAAAAGCTGACCCATTTTTTGACAGATAACATATTTAATGAAAGAAATAAATTCACAAGATTCTGTTTTTCCTGTAACAATATTTTCTCACTCTTTACACCATTTATGGCTTGCTCTCTGTCTTATTTCCTTTTAGTTAGGTAATAGATAAATGTAGAAATCAGCCTTAGTCCTCAGTAAAAATGCTAATGATATTATTAGCCTTTTTATAATGACATTGTAATTTCAATTATGATTTTCATCTTCATATGCTGAATATTTTCTGCATACACTTTTAAGGCTTTTAGAATTTTTCCAATGTTACCTCTAGAACTATAAACATTTTGCAAATGCATGTTTTAATGAGGAAAAGAAAGGTGTTGTAACATAGAGAGTAAAAACAAGTGGCAAATCACAAGTACTAATTTTCTTACTGACTTGTTTGTGTCTTACCAAAGGAAGAATTCCTTCATTATGACATTTTCACAAATATTTTCAATCTAATTTTGGTTTCTTCCTGTAATTTTATATCAAAGGAAGCGGGCCTTAAGGAATAACTTAAAAAAAAAAAAAAAAAGAAAAAGAAAAAGAAAAGCAAACTCCAGTATAACTTCAAGTTATCCTAACTCAAATTTTCATCCTTTGTCACAAACTTTAAAAAGAAGCTGTCTTTTGTCAGCCTCAAGCATCTCCAGCCCACACTTCCTCTCTCCTAGTTGCCATTGCTAACCTGTGCAAAGGGGAGTCAGGACAGGAGGAAGAAGCCTCATTTTTTTGTCCAGAGGTAGGACAATGACTTTGAGATAGGAGCTGGGTTTGTATTCCAGGCTTAACTCTCAGGATTATTTCACAGAATTGGAAAATTATTGAGTTTGGAAGGGACCTCTGTAGGGGAACTAGTCCAAACCTCCTGCACAAGCTCGGCCACCTGGAGTCCAGATTACTTTTTGAGTATCTCCAGTTATGTGCTAGTGCTCAGTCACCTTCACAGTAAATAAATGTTTTGTGATGTTTGAAACCACCTGTGTTACAGTTTGTACCCATTGCCCCTGGGCACCATTGAAAAGAACATGGCTCCATCCTTCCCTGAGGTGGAGGTGAGACTGACCAACCTGTATTTTCTTGGATACTCTTCCTTACACTGTTTGAAGATACAAGTGGCATTTGCTTTCTGGCAGTCCTTGGGCATTTCTCCCAGTTGCCATGACTGATCAAAGATTATCAACAGTGGCCTCATGATGACATTAGCAACCTCCCTCAGCACTTATGGGTGCATCCCATCAGGTCCCATGGGTTTATGTATGTCCAGTTTCCTTAAGGATTCTCTGACCTGATCCTCTTCCACTAAGGGTACACCTTCCTTGCACCAGACTTTTTCCTTGGTGTCTGAAACCTGGGATTGCTGATGGACAGTCTTGCTAGTAAAGACTGAGACAAATAGGGCATTTCGTACCTTTGCCTTTCCATGCCCTGTGTAACCAGGTCCCCTGTTCCTTTGAGCAAGGGATCCATACTTTTCCTACTCTTCCTTTCCTCACTTGAAGCCTTTCTTGGTTTTTTTTTTGACATCCCTGCAGGCTTAAAGTTAAGTGCCTCATTGGCCTAAAAATTGATTCAGACAATTTTAAACATTTAAAACATTTTTTAAACCCATATATCGCTTAGGTTAGGTGCCATATAGCACTTCAGTCAGTTAAGCTTTAGGGCTTTTAAATAGAGGGATGTATGTTTAGATATTCTGTTGAACTTAAACTCTCAAAAACCTTGTAAAAAGGTGAACAACACCTATTAGAATTTGTCCTCATTTATATAGAGTACAGCATTTTTACATCTGTTTTGCATGGTCTCATGCATTTTGAGTCTCATAATTAAATAAGGCACAATAACAAATCCTCTTTATTGTTTTTGAACTTGTGATCTAGAGATGATTCATGGTAGCTGTTTAATCAGGCTGAGTTATTTATTTCACTAATTTCTAAGACTCATGTTGTAATGAATCCTTCACAAGAAAAACAGATACTGCTTATATTATAGCTGTATGTGCTTAAGAGGGTGTTTGTGCTTTGCTGTTGCTTTTTAATCATCTTTAAATTTACTACTTCTTGTAATGGACGCTTGTGTATTTATAATAGTATTCTGTTTACTCCTTAGATTATTCATGCCTGAGTGCCCTTAGTGCAGAAGAAGATTTAATGAGCTTCAAGAGGATAGCACTGTAAAAACAGGAAAAATATAAAACAAGTGCCTGCATACTAATGTAAGCCTCTAGCTAAAATATATTATCCAAACCTGTGATGACAGTCCTCCCATGATGTGCCTCATTTTTTAATAGAATACATTTATTCCTAATTGTAGAGTATTTCCTTACCTGATATCTTTCTAAATGAACCAACATTGTAGCCAGGCATTTCAACAAAGCACACTCTAACCTGAGTCTTTTATGTAACAACTCGTGTATTAGCAGGCTCTTCTATTTCACATTCTGGCTTTCAGAAAATTCAGCTGTTTTGTCATGGTGACAATGGACAACTGCCACAATGAAATTCAATCTTGCCATATTCATGTTTGAATTGGATGCATAATCCTATAATTTGCTTCAATTGCTTATATTCAGGAAAACACAGATTTCCCTTAGTTGTGTGTTTTTGGTAAAATACATTATTGTTCCTACCAGTGCTAACTTTATAATTAATCTTCATAACATTATATCTAATTGTGTTGTCACAGAGCTCAATAACTTTTGTTTTGCTAAAAAAAAGTGAGATCAGAATGTCCAGTTTGCCACAAAACTGAAATCTACTTATTTACACGTGTTTTATATTTCCTATTTAATTCATTCTCTCACTCACTTTCAAGGATTTTGAAATTTCTTGACATTTTTTCTATTTTCTATCTCTGATCTGTAGGATTCCTGAAGCCTTCTCTGCTCTCAGTAGTGCCACACAAAATATCCTGCAATTGGCTTCTAAAGTACATTAAATATGTTACCACAGAAAATCCTTTGATCCTGTATTATTGAAGGCTCAAAAAATATTTTTTTTGCTTCCTGCTCTATTAATCAGGCCTCTCATCCTGCTGTCTTTGAAATGTAAAGTTTGTCTCCACTGGCGGCTAAACAAAAAGCTTCACAGTGCATGCTGTACCTTCACCTGTTCTTAAATTCCCTTCACTTTCTCCTATTTCCTTTTGACTCAAAATTTTGCACATAAACAAAAATTAAGAGAATGAAATCACATATACAGTATTCTCATCCACCATTTGTTGATGTCATCGCCTGACTTTTCTTATTTCCACAGGCTCTTTTTAATCGTCCAATCCTGTGGTAATCACGTTGAGATTGAGACTACCCTATCCCTTGCCCTGGGTTACCAAATACTTCTTCCTCCCTTGCACAGATAGGCTGGCATTGTGCTTCTCAAAAAACAATGCCTGGAAATAAAAATGGGAAATTTGGCTATTACTCGAATCTGATACAAGACATAATGTGATACTTTTCACCTTCAAACATCTTTAAACATTCATATTTATACATCTAGAGGCTGCAGAGAAAGACCTTTACTCCACATCCTCATTATACTGATCCAACAAAAATAACTTATATTAATGCATATAAAGGTAATCAATTTAAGTAATGATATATGTCTCATATAATCCTTCACCTTCCATTTTAAGTAGATCTGAAACAGCTCATGTTGGTCCATGGGTAAAGATATCCCAGAGATACCACAGCCAAAGTTAAGCCACAGAAAAGCACAACACTGAGGGGTTTATCCTCTACTCCTTGTACTGGAGACTTTGTCAGAGTTTTGTGTAATTTACAGCCTGAATGTAAGCATTTGTACAGTGATCCATTCATGGTCCTCTGAAAAAAGTTAGTACCTCTGTGAAGAGATGCTTTCAGAAGAGAATGCCCGTTTTCTAGGAGGAAAGCTGACAGTGTGGGCCGCTACTTCCAGGTAATGCCACTGCAGGATGGCTTTATGTTGCCACACAAAATTAGTCCAGGGCCAGAGAATCCACAAGATGAAACAGTCTTATGATGTTGCTCTCAAGCCAATAACCATTGACAGAGGAATGTCGTACATCTGCCTTACTTTTGAGTTTCTGATACTTCCCCTCCATAGACAAAAAACAGTTTGATCCCCAGGGTCCCTTAACATTGTTGAAAGTGGTTATCAAAAGAACTGTGTGAGATGAACACCTGAAAAGGGTTTTTCATTACCAGGCTTATATCTAATGACTTTATCATGGACTCCTACACTATGCTAAGCCTCTGGAGAACTCTAGAACTAGAGACATGGTAATATCAGCAGTATAACTGACAGGAGGCAATTGATAGGACTCGAGAGACCAAGGTTTACTGTTGACCTTCCAGCAAGAAATTTAAACTCTATGTTTTAGCCTGTTCCTCTAAAAAATACAGTCTTGACAGTTATCTCCCCTGGACGATCAATTGGTAAAATCTGAGTTATTGACAATTGCTTCTGTGCAGCTGCATGGGGATCAATGTGCCCTATACGTGCAGGTTTCAACATCCTGAATTTCTTTGCTACTCCCATTAGTCACCACGGGCCATTGACATCAGGACAGTTGGAAAAAATTGTGCTAAAAGTAAAGACACCCTGGCTGTTTTGCTTTCTATTTTTGTGCCTTCTGATATACAACTTTCCTCTTTCCATACTACTCCCAACAATGCAGCCAAACCTGGAGAAAACTGTAATGACAAATGACTTCTCAGTTGTCATTTTAACTGGTTTTGGCTTCTACATACATTTAATGCATTCAACAAAAAAATCTGAGTAAGAAGATTCAGTCACAAGCTAGATGGCAAATTGCTTTCCTCAGAAACAGCTGTATTAACAGCAAGGAAAAAACAGTCAGAATATGGTGGGTGTCACAAGAACACAGCCTTCTCCTTCACTTCAAAGCTTCACTCCAAAATTCTTTCCTATTTGTCACCTGGGAATCAGGAAGTTTTAACAGATGAGGAATTGTTACTTATAGGTCACATAGTAAATTAGAAACACAACCTACAATTGTGTTTTAATTATAGGGGAAACCAGCCATAAGATGTGTGCAGGGCTATAAATATAGATATTCCAAAGAGAAAAGCATTATTGCACTAGTTTCTAGGACAACCTGTCTTGGGCTATAGAGAGTGTATTTAAATTATTAAATGATGAGGCAAAATAGAAATAGATATATAGAATGAAAAAGTTGCTGCTGAGACCCTTAATGACTAAAACACACTTTCTTTTTTTAAGAAAAAAAATCATTTGAGATTCCTTTTAACCTGATCCCAAACATTACTTTTGTAGCATCTTAAATGCATTGAGTGCGTCTTGGAGCATTTCTTCTGCTTCATCATCATCTGAAGGGAATCCCAGCTGCCTGCCCAAGCTCTAGTCTGTCATGTGAAATTCCAGAAATTGTCACAGAACACGCCATGCTCAAGTCCTTTATGGACATGTTACAGAAGTTTTGAACTTCAGACAGTGGCTCTGCATAAAATGATAAAGTCTGTAAAGTCTGCTTTTGTGGTACCAGCATACCTTCTCTCTCTAATACAACAGAAGTGCTGCTCAAGGCCATGAGTCACAGCTAAATGCATCCCTGGCCAGGTGGTGCCCAGTCACTGCTCAAATGCACAGCGTAAGAGGGCACACTGTACTGAGTTGTTTTCTGATTGCTTAAGAAATACTATTCTGGTTGACAAACAAAATAAAATCCAGCTGTTTATTTTAAAGTGTGCATTTTCTCCTTGTTTTTTTGTATTTTTTTAACATGAGTCACAACAGTAGTAAATAAAAGTCATATTTCAGTGCAGTTCTTTAAAAGAATTTTTATAACAAAAGGCAGTTTCTTCCTGTAATTTTAATTTATTACCTACATTCCTCTCACTTACTAATGCTAACCTGTTTTTATATCAACCAGTGCTCTTTTCAGTATCAGAGCATTTGATAGCTGCCCTAGTGCTGATGATGTAACAACTGGGTATGCGGATACCTTCTAGTTCTGATGGAAGAATAAAAGAAAATGTCAAAGAAATGAGAAACAGATTTTCTTTCTGAAAAATCAGGCAGCTAAAGCTAAAGAAGTCAATAATTAAATGAACAGATAATGGAATATGTTGAGTTGGACTGGTACAGAAGAGAAACACAGTGAATCCTGTGCAGAAATGAACAAAAGGCAGAGGCAGCACATCTGACCCTCCTTCCTATGTGAAAAGAACACAGAAGAAATTTAGTCATTCTTCAGCATGTATCACAAAAATCTGTTCAACCACAATGAAAATTACCACAATCAGAAATATCTTTTTACTGAAACACATTTTGAAATAGAAAGAGAACTTCAAAAAGCTCTTTTGTAGAAACAATTTTTTTTTGCAATCTGTGATTTTAGTATCTAAGCTGGTGCAATTTGATTTCTATTTGTGAGGAAAATGCTTAACTGCAAAATTGAATGTTATTTTAAGATAGTTTTATAGCCAATCATGGCAATAATTTCACTAACATTAAATCATCTGCTGCTGGGGTTTTTTTTCCACATGACATTTTTGTAGGCTATCTTTCAAACATAAATTATTATTCATAAAAAAAAGCCCTGATGAAGTGATATGGCCAGGAGAATATTTTTGTAATCAAGCTTGCTTTTGGCTAGTATCTGCAAGATTTCATTTAATCCAAGTAGAAGAAATGCAAAACCCATCTACAAAATGTAGTATCTTTTTCTACTTTGGACATGATACATAAATATAAGGTGAATCCTAGTAATAAACATTCTGGCTCCTTCAGTGGAGCCCATAGCTGCAAATATCTTTTTCCATAACATAAGGAGCCAGAGGTCATAATCTTTTGTCTCTTGGATCTAAGTTAGAGGCTGAGTACTTTTTAAAGCACTTACTCACTTCCCCAACAATTCTAAAGGTACACTGTGGTCACCATGAGAGCTCCACTTTTTACCTCTCATTATTAATTGTTGAAACTGTTAATGCATTCCCCCTGGATCACTTCTATGGCCAAAGCACTATCGGTATAAAGGATACTGCTTCATAGAGTTCTGCCAGAGTGGAAGTGAGATGTTACTGTGTGTTTCTCACCAAATTAGATCTCCTCTTGTTTTTTCCTTTGAGCATCCTGCATAATTTCAGAGCAATACACTGCATTGTCTCAGTTAAAAATTACCAATTCCCATGATGATTTTAATATGAGCACTTCTAATGAATGTTTGACCTTTTCTGAACCACAAACCAAAGAAATTGTTGTCAATTAATCTTTAAATATGTGTTTCATGTGTTGGAGATCTGAGGATAGCTGAGCTGCTCATGAGTGAGTACCACAGAGCTCATCACTCCACCAAGGGCTGGGAAAGAACTGGGCAGAGGGGTTTTCGGGCAACCAATATCAGCTGTTGGATGCTCACCTGGGAGTTCAAAGTATTCAGCAGTTTCCCAGTTACCACAGTGCCACAGCCAATTACAGGAGCTGCACTTGGTGTACTTGTAGATGCATGTCGGACACACAGGTGGGTCACCTGTGATTCTGATCTTGCTCATTGGTGTCAAGGACAGTCTTTCTGACAAAAGATGTATAGAATCATCCCACACCAATAATGATCCATGCATTTTATTTTCAAATCTGTGAAATAAATATGTTAGATTTGGCTCAGCCCAAGAATAGGATGCATGCTTGGCGGACAGAGGGGAATAGAAACACTGTAACATCCTTGTTGGCAGAAGCCCTTCACATCCTTGCTGTGCAGGGTAATCAGGATACCAGGAGGGATCTGGAGTAGCTCCTTTAAAAAGTAAATGTTTTGCAGATGTAGATAATTTTTTTTTTTTAAACTTGTCATACACAAGCTTCTATGAAAATTGGTTTACAGCATTTTAACTATATAAACAATGCACCATTCAATTCCAATTTCAAACTTTCACATACTTTATACTAGCATTATATATACCAAATCAGTACAAGCAGAATCAGCATTCTCCTTATTAAAAAATTAAGTTATCACTAAGACCAGACATTATTTAAGATTTTCATTTATATACTATAAACCCTAACTTTGAAATAAAAAGTGTAAACAAACAACACATCTCTAATTATGTTTTAATTTATTTGAATTTTAAAAGAATAAAAACTTTGAGACACAACTTTTGTCATCTGGAATTTTTGAAGTGTTTCTAACGATGGAGTAGTTTGCTGTTTTGATATTGCTGCCACTTATACACAAAATTATCAAAACTCAAGCCCTAAAAATGTAGTTATTTTTCTCTAAAGTTAACATTATAATCACTTTTTCAAAAATATTGCCATTTTAATGTAATGCAGGGGATATTTTTGATATAATGCAGCATTAAAGAAGAAGCTAAATCAAAATTTTAAAAATAGCGTTGGCTTATTTCTAAAATATACTCCATTATCCAGAAAGGCTTAGAAGAAAAGAAATATTTAAATTATCTGAGAATATTTTCTCAAATAATTTTAAAAATGGAAAAGCAATGTAAACTGACATCATAATAGTGTACTTTATTTCTATTCAGTTGCATAAATTATTTTTTTTTCTAATTCTTGTATATTTTGTTTTGCTGATGACTTACTTGTCCCAATTATGAACTCCTATGTTGCACTCTGTCCATGTTCTTTCTTGCAGAAATGATTGTGTGAAAAGTTTTATTTAAGGTCATCAGAAAAAAAATAGCAAGATGCTCTATTTGAGTTTCTCATTTTTCAATTATTTATACTTTTTGCCTTATTTTATAAAAACAGCATAGCAGAAATATTTTTCAGGTTCAAACAATATCTTCTAAAAATTTCTCTGGAATAGAGCTGCAGTGTTTCATTTCTTCTGAGTTACTCATGGCTTCTAAACACTCATCAGCAAAAATTGACCCTTTTGATTTTTGTTAGTCTCATTTTCAAGTGTCCTAAACAAAATATTCCATTGTGCTGAAATATAGGTGGTGGCAGTGGTGGGTTTTGGCAGGGGGAGAAATGAGTTGGAGTTTATTCTGTTTTGGTTTGGTTACATTTTTTTCACAAAACATTTGATGACCTTTCTATGAAAAGATAACTACTTCCTTGTATCAAACAGCTCCAAATTTTTTATCATCACTGTCTTCTTTTCACTTCTCTGAATCAGTATCATACAGTAATTCATAGTCTGATTCTTTTGTACAGTACTTGGTCAATTATTTTCCATTCCCCATTTTAAAGTACAATTTCATTTTAGAGAATTCATACTTTACAAATGTGAACGTTCTGCATTCACACGGGTGGGGAAGGCAGAGAAGGAGTGAAGGGTTTTTGGTGGATCTCAGTGAAAAAGACCCAACAAAAATGTCATACTAACATAGCTGGTTTAATAAGACAGTATACAGAGTAATATAGATAGCAAGTAAATCTTACATCCCATCAGGTACTGGGAAGCACAGTCTTATACAGCATCAGACAGGCCACAGATGGATTGCCCCCCAGCACACTCTGCAGATCCCATCTGTGGGTATGTTCCTTCTCCCTTCTACACTGTAATGCCTTGATTTTGTGTATCAAGTAAAGCCATGCATCTTCTCCTGACAGGCAGGACTGTTATCTCTGCTATAACATCCCCAGCATGCAGTGCAGACCCGTATGGGCCACTCCAGCAGATTTCCTTACACCAGCTGATCATGCCTAAACACAGGACCCCACACAGCAAACATGGCCTGGCTAAGATCTAACTCCTCAAATACAAGGTCTTCTGCAAGACTCCAAATATAATGAAAGACAATGAGTTTTGTACTGCTGATTTCAGACTTTTTCGCTAGTTTTATCAAAATAACACTCCATGAGAGCACCCAAGCCAACTATTCAAAACCTGTCATAGCCTTCTACTCATAATACTCTTATTCATAAACCTAGGTAAGTAAGCATCATGTAGGAAAGAGAGACATCACCTTTATCTACAGTGACTTTATATCAACAGGCATATATATAGGATGGTCTTCCCTCTCTGTAGAGAAAAATCAGAAATCACACTTTTTTTATTCATCAATCTGCCCAGTGTTTTTATTGCAATAGGGTAGAGGATCCAGAAATGTGTTCATTTTTTCTTTTTGTTTTGTAGTGACAAAAAAAAGAAATAAAAATAAAAATGAAATAAAAAAGAAATAAAAATAAGTAAGAAATAAAAATAAGAAATAATTCACTTTCTTTCTCAAGCTTCATTAACTTTCTGTCTTTTTAGAAGTCTAAGGATGGATACAGTGCACATAAAAGCCATGAGTCCTGGTAACAGAATTGCAGATGTTATTCTTGTTTTTCAAGTTCAGAATACAGGTTTTCTGCTTAGCACTCAGAGACTGTTAGGTACCACAATCAATAAATTTATAAGAAGTTACATTACTATAATATTTGCAAAATACAAAGCAAATCTTTATGTCAAACAGAGGAAATGTGGATTTGTACAACAAATTCTGTAGTTCTGCTAAGAGAATAAACAGGTTTAAAGTTTGTTCTTTTGGGGTGTAATTTGGGAGTATCAGCCATTGAACTTCTGCTGCTGAAAAAGATGTCAAAAATAAACATAAAATGGAAAGGCAGCATGTCCATTTCTATAATCCATTGCAATGTGAAATAAGGAACGGAACAGTTGTTTGTTTGTTTAGTTGAGTCTAGTGGTAAGGGTCCTGCAGCATCTATAGTACTAGTAGAATCAGGAAACAAGGCCAGCATGTATTGTATGCACATGTATAAAAACATATGGAAAATAATAATTTAAAAAAACCTAGGAAAGAAAAAGCATTGAATTAAATCACACACCTTTACCTGCAATATCAACAGCATCAAAAGATATTAGAAATTAATACAGAATGCCATATAAAGGACTACTAAAAAGATGTGTATTGTATAATTCAAAGAGAAAGAAAAGAAAGAAAGTTGTTAGAACTGTAGAAGAGAATGGGTACTGCAAATCAGTTACTTAGATGCTTCCACATGCACTCTCAGATCATGAAGATACATAACAGGTGTGAAAATTAAAGAAAACATATATCCTAATAAGGATCCATTTTATTCTCTCCTCTTCATAAGAACAATTTTTTCCAGGACAGAAAAAGTTGCATGATATTTCACATGCTCTTTCATAGCCAGTTTTTTGATACTTCATTTCAGTTCTGCCCATCCACACACCTACACATCATCATTAGCTCCATGACTAATGAAAAATTTAGCAATAAAAGGGCTGCCTACTGCTTGTGATCTGAAAGCTCTTTCTGTTACAGGCAATAGTAACAACATAAGAAACCCTTTCATTCAGATCTGTAGAGCAGCATGATGAAATTATAGTTAACTGGGGAACCAGGTATTTCATTGTTCACCTTGCTTCACATATCTCTCAGCTGTAATACTCCTTAGGTGGGTGTGTCCAGTTTTGTTAAACAGCCTCAAAAGAAAACTTATGTCTGTATTTTAAACAGTCTTATACAGTTATCATACTCACACTGTGATAGGACATTAGTCTCCCCCAGCAGCATCTGTTGAAAACTAGAAGCACTTTTATATTTTGGGACAGTATTTTATTATACATGGTCTTCACTGAAAAATAATTGAGCTGCTTCAACCCAGACTGACAAGATTCCTCTTTGCTTAGAAACCAGAAATAGAAAATTATAACTCAAGAGCTAATGAGTCATAAAATCATTACATGAAATCAGGCTTTAAAGCAGAAAACATTTTGCATTCTCAGTATCACTGTTGCCCATGCAGGAATACAAGTTGGTAAAAAACCAAAATTATAAGGCAGAAAAGCAGGAAAAGCAAGATAGGCTGTTTTGAACCTAGACATTTGTAATAGCACCAACAAGTATTGCTTATAGATCTTCTCAGATGGAGAGAGAGAAAATGGAACTGTAACAGATTTTCTCCTTCAAAAATCTATTCATGTTTCATTGTAGAGTCTTTCCATGAACAGTTTTATTTTGTTTCAGCATGAAGGTATCAAGTACAGAGGGAATGAAGGGAATGTTTAGACAGAAGCAGTAGCACAAACTCAAGAAAGAATTTTGGTAGCTAATGTGGGGTGGAGGCTGAAATGCAAGTCTAATGCATTTATTATTATCACTGTTCTGTGGGATTTATGCAAAAGTGGCAGACTCACACATATGAGGTACTTTTAATAATAAAATTCAAGGCCAGAATTTCACTCAAAAATACAGTAAATTGAGTTACTTCATTCTGCTGTTTCTATATTCTGTTAATTTATTTTACCAATACTGAAATAACAGAATATATTTGCAGTGCTAAGAAACCCTTAGGTGATCTCTGGCATCATGCTAGAAGATTACCATGAAAGCAAGTTTCTGCAAAACAAACAAACAAGAAAGTACTGAATTTTCATTCCCTGGCTGAAAGAAAGAATTTCAAATATGACAATACAAATCAAAAAGAATCTCAGTCTTTTCACAGAAGATTATATGATGTAGTAATGATACAAGGAATGTTGAAAGGGAATTGACTAAATGACATTTATTTATTTTGAAGTTAGAAGAAAATGAAACAATCGGTATTTCCACTTCAAGCACCTCAAGCTAACATTATCTTTTAAAGCCCTCAAGCCCTGCCACAGAGATGTAGACCTGCAAGGTTTTATAACTCAATCAAGACCCTTCTGTTCTGTCATTGAAACAAGAAAGGAAAATGGAACTCTGTAGGTGATGCAGAGATGAGAAGCACAAGAAGACCATCAGCAAAGTGCCTACTAGTTCCTAAAATTTCCCTTACACATTTCTTTCCAGCTTGCAGAGTATAGTCATAGAAAGACACTCATTAACTCAATTGTGCCTGCTCCTCAGCCTGCATGTGGAAGAGAAACATTTAAAGCAGTGCCTGTTCAGGGCAGCAAACCTCCCTTTCTTCGGTTGTTCAGGGAATATTTTCAATCTAAGGTACCATTATGACATCAGACTTCATAGGAAGTAAAACCATGAGGAACAAAACATAATATTCCTTGTTAACGTACTAAAGGGAGAAGCTGCACTCCTGCTAAGTGTTACATAACCCACTACCTTGCAAGAAATGTTTATTCATCCATTTTTCTAGACAAATCTACAATGATACAGACACATTTTTCAGCTCCCAAACGGTTGGGTGCCTCTATCCCAACCAGAAGTCCTTTTAATCACCTGGACCCATAAAGTTAGTTAGTATGAAGGACTTCTGAAGCTTGTTTGAGAGGGAAAAGCTCCAAAAGAATGATAGTTCCACTGATTCCTGAAGTAATAAAAGTTACTTTTGCAGACACAGTATTTCCTTACTTCTGGGTCTTGCAGTTCCTAAGAAAGGAACACCACAGATCATAAATTCCATATGAGGCAATAAAAATATATAAATGGAGGAGATTTAAAATTTTGCATGAAATTTCTTGTTCCACTGTTCCAATAACTTTCATGACTTCGTTTCAAATTATAAGAATCTTTAATCATACTGATGAAAGGGCACAAAGGGATGTCATATGCCAGAGCTTGCCTCAGATGGTGACAATATATCTTTTTCTTGTGATTCAAATATCTGACTGTTTTGGATCATTTTCAAGGACAGCAATTACCACTTTAATGCAGTTTCTACTAGTAGTGCTGTGAGTTCAGAAGGGCCCAAATTACTACCAGAAAATACCTTCCATCTTATTTTTGACCTCTTCTAACAAACAGATTTAATGGTTTTCACTTTATTTCTATGACTGCAAATATGGAGCTTTTTTAAAAATTCTGTCTCAGTGCCAAGTTATTTGCATATTAACCTATCAGTCTTCCAAACTGTTTCTTGAATTTGGTTGCAGAGATGCCCAGTAAGCACAAAAATGCTGCATTCCTTTAGTGAAAACAGATTTCTCAGTTAAAGGATTTCTTCTCTGGTTTTACATCTTAGATTGAACTTCAAAAAGAATTTTGTTTCACAGGTTTCCTCAGTTTGCATTGTCACAAATCAAACCCCGTGTTAGTCATCTCTTAGTAATCTCTAATCCCTTTTGCTTTTTATTTTTGTGCTTTTCCATTTAACTGAGTTCTGTTTTGAGTCACATAACCTAAGGTCTGGGTGCAATATGTCTACAGCAGTTTCAGATGGTTAGCCAGTACTATATGAGTGATCAAATACATTACAAGGGGAATATCTCTATTCATTAGGAAACCCATGTAAGCCAGCGTTGTTACATTTATATTCAAGAAGCACCAGCACCAAAATGGCTACTGCAGAATAGCAAGTGATGAGAACACCTTCTTTACCTTAGAATCAAATCTTCACTGAGATGAGATACTCCCTTCACTTTCACAATTTTAAGGAGTTGAGCTCTATTCTAGGCATGGCATATGAAGAGAACCCTGCCTGTCACAAAAGGCCAGCTTTGCCTACTCTCATCGTCATACTCATCACCTATCCTCCCTGGGTCTCTCTCACCGGTTTCTGTAAACCAAGAAAAGTTAACATAGTATCTGGGAAAGCAAATAGCAAAGTAGTGCTATGTCTGACTACTACTTAGACTACTGCTACGTCTGAGCATCACCAGGTTGCACTTCTAGTAGAGAAACAGAAGCCTTTGCTCTCCCATTAGCTGAGGATGCAAAAGACAGAGAGAAAAGTTTAAGGAAACAGCATGGACAGATCATATAATAAATTCTTTCATGCTTAGCTGTTCAATGCCAATATGAACATAGTTAGATCTTGAAAGCAGTGAACAATAAATAGGCTTGAGAAAATATAAAGCAAAAGCATAAGGGATACTCTGGAAAAAGAAGAAACAAGAAATATATTATGGCTGTTGAATTTGAAGAAAAAATAAAAAGTCAACAAAATTATTTAGTCGGGATTTTTTTTCTATATGAGGATTTTTAAATCATCAGCTATATTTTAAAAATACTGTTATTGTGTAGAAGGAATCCATAAAAATAAAGGCTGAATACAAACAATATGGGAAATGAAGACCAGAAGAACCTCTGAGCAGTTGTGGGAAACTCCTCTGTCTCTCCTGGAGGACTAGAAGACAGGGCTGCTTTCCTGCTCACTTTTATTTAGTTTTTCAGCACACAATTATGTCCAGTATGGCTGGGGTGGTCTAGGGTCTTATTATTAGGACCTGTCCACCTGACACATCTACTATTGAAAGGTCATTCCAGTCTCTCAAACAGAAAGATTAAGGTGTTCTAAGTGAGGGTATATGTCATTCTTTTTTGCCTGTGTGTTTTATTTTTGGTTCTTCCTTGGCTACCAACCAGGACTGCCATTTTCCTATTGCAGTTACCCAACATGAATGCATAACATGATGGCTCACATCACCACTCATGATAGAGCACAGCCCCATCTTCCTGACCACACAGGTCAGCAAAGAGAATTTGCACAAAGAATTTCAGCATCAAAAGCAGCTAACCTGTACTGGACTGCCACCTCCATGGGATTTTTCTCTAGTTTTTGCTTTAGAACAAGTCACTCACTACATATGAAAACTTGGCTATCCTGATTTCTCTAGTTTTTGCTTTAGAACAAGTCACTCACTACATATGAAAACTTGGCTATCCTGAATTCAAAGGCATTGTGTGTCAAAACAGCACTTTTAGTGAACTCTTGCTCACTATCAAATGCTTCTACAGTGTACAACTGCAATTTCTACCGCTCTAAGGTTCTCAGTTAAATTGTTTCAGCTATTCATCTTAAGAGCCACCCACTGATGGGTAAAAATGGCTACTACGAAAATAAAATCGTGACAGGAAATTAATTAAGTTCATAACTCCCTACACAAAACTAGTGCTTTATTTTCAAGAGTAGCTTTTATTTTTCATTTACTACTTTACTCTCCCTCCATTAAATAAATATTAATTATGCTATTTATCTATAGAACTGTTTCATTCTCTGTTACCCAGAACTTGCAGTTGTCCTTGGATTTGCAATGAAGAGGAGTATTTCACAGAACGTGTAGGTTGGAAGAGACCTTCAAGATCATCGAGTCCAACCCAGCCCTAACACCTCAACTAGATCATGGTATCAAGTGCCACATCCAGTCTCTTTTTAAACACATCCAGGGATGGTGACTCCACCACCTCCCCGGGCAGACTATTCCAGTATTTAATCACTCTTTC
>VXBB01016056.1:539752-557412 GCA_013399915.1 Illadopsis cleaveri | reverse complement strand
CCAGCTGGATGCAGCACCATTCACCACCACTCTCTGGGCCCGGCCATTCAGCCAGTTCCTGACCCAGCAAAGAGTGTTCCTGCCCAAGCCACGGGCTGCCAGCTTATCCGGGAGTATGCTGTGGGACACAGTGTCAAAAGCCTTGCTGAAGTCCAAATAGACAACATCCACAGCCCTTCCTGCATCTACCAGGAGGGTCACCTGGTCATAAAAGGAGATCAGGTTGGTCAAACATGACCTACCCCTCCTAAACCTGTGCTGGCTGGGCCTGAGACCCTGTCCATCCTGTAGGTGCTGCGTGATGTCACTCAGTATAAATTGTTCCATTAATTTTTAAGCAGGAACGTTTTTTTCCGTATGATTTAAATGTTGCATAGAAAATAATGAAGCAGGCAGGAATCTGCATGTCTTTAATTACATCTGCCAATCTTTCAGTCATACAGTACTCACCTTTAATTGTGTTCATTACATTATTTTATTGGGTTTGATGCTGTTAGGTTTCTAAACACTATGTGCCATAAATAGGGTTGCCCATGGCAGACTTGTGCAGTATTTAGGTCTCCCGGCACTAATCACATCAGCAGATTTGAAGTTGTACCTGTACCTGTTTTACCAATCGGAAAAAAACAGATGTTGAAAACTAACCTTTCTAGTGCTGACCAGATATAGCAAAATAGCTGGGTCCCATAAGAACAGTCCCCATGAAACAACTGATTTTGTGTACAAAATGCCTTGCTATGCTAAATCCTTACTGGGATAAAAAAAATGTTGCAAAAAAACTGAAGGAAGAATTTATTCCAAAGCTTGCTAGTGATACATGCAAAGAGCTTTTATGAGTCAGAATGCAAAGTTTCCTCCACGGTGGCTTAATTTGCCAGCCAAGAGGTGCTCTCAAGCTCTGCTAATCAAAAGATTGAAATGGAGCTTTTGGGATCAGGCTGAACCTATTTCTCAGAAGCTGAGAGAATTTAATTGAGTTGCCAGACCAAGTTTAAAATCTTTCTTCCAAAATACAGTTAGTTTTCACCCTTTGCCACTCCAGCAGAGTGAAACCTCAGCACAATGCAAGACAAATTAGACATGCAAATGCATGTTAGTAAGACAGACAGGTAGGTGTGTCTCTTTCACAGTTCAGGAAAATTACCATGGTTTCCGAGGGCCTTATGGACTTCAGAAGCCTATTGCTGAAAATATCATTTTCTAGTTATTTAAAGGTTAGATGACAAATCGGTGAGACAGTTGGCTGTATGAAGAATAATTTTTTTCAAACAGATGTCTTCTAATGCAATGATTTTATAATTGTCTAATATAATTTTGTATTTGCCTTGTTTAGAAAGTTGAAAATATCACACATCTCTCCTCTTACTTGCTCTCTCACGTAATCACATATAAATGTCCTTCAAAACACTCCTAGTGTATGCATTAAATTACACTTCATCCTTTTCATAATTAATGACTGCCAGTTGTGATGTCTTCCCTAGAGTGCCCTTTGTGTCCTCAGCAGTGCAAAACTAGTGAAATTAGCACTAGCAGTTCTAATAACACAGTCTACAGGGGAATATATGCAAAACAGATATGCACTTAAACCTATGCTTAACTAGCTGGTTGAAGTTGGA
Source organism: Illadopsis cleaveri (assembly GCA_013399915.1). NCBI lineage: Eukaryota > Metazoa > Chordata > Aves > Passeriformes > Timaliidae > Illadopsis > Illadopsis cleaveri. The sequence goes on along the minus strand of VXBB01016056.1, from coordinate 555,796 downwards.
AAGGACATGTGGGGAGCACCTGATCCAGCATCCTGCTCAATCAGGGCCACCTAGAGCTGGTTGCCCAGGACCATCTCTAGATGGCTTTTAAATATCTCCAAGGATGGAGACTACGCAACCCCTCTGGTCAGCCTGTGCCAGTGCTCAGTCATCCCCTCAGTAAAGGACTGTTTGCTGATGTTCAGAGGGAACCTCCTGTGTTTCAGTTTGCCTCTGATCTTGTCACCAGAAATCAATGAAAAAAGCTCTGGTTTCACCTCTTTACATCCTTCCATTGTGAACAGTTTCCCTTGAACTGCCTTTTCTTGAGAGCCTCAGGCTCTCCCTTGTAGGAAAGATGCTGCAGTCCTTTAATAACAGTGACCCTTCACTGCACTCTCTTCAGTATATCCATATTTCTTTCCTACTGGGAAGCCCAGACCTGGACACAACACTCCAATCTGTGTCCTCACCATTGCTGAGTAGAGGAGAAACATTCCCACATCAAACATATACCATCATTTTCTGAAGGTGTTTTGCTACTTCGACATCTCAGGACCAGCATTTCCATATTTCTTTTTCAATTACTGTATTAAATATACTAACAGCAATTAATTTAATAAAACAGACTGTATGGTATATTCAGCGATTCCATGCAGCTGTGTGTATGTGCACATCTATGTTTCCTACAGGAAAGAGAGATTCAGAAGGCCCCAGTTATGTTACCTTTTGTATTGCTTCATGCAGAGTCTCAGCTGGCTCTCTGTTACCATAGTTTTTGTTAAATAATTCAACACTGTACTTTTCACTGTTTGAACTTTCATTTACGCTATTAGGTTCTCATCTGACAGACAGCTAAGGTCCTTGTAAATCTCTTCCTATCTGGAGAAGTAATTTTATTTTCTTACCCAGTGGTCATGCCAACCATGCATATAATTTCCCTTGTCTTCTCTCTCCTTCTCTAAAGACATTTTTCCTGACATGTACCTCTTGGATTTCCTAATTTCAGAGAAGATTCATGCCAGTAACTACTTAAATCATCTGCAGATAAATCCATTCTGCAGCACCTGTTTCTATTTAACCATGCTTCTTGAACTTCAAGGAATGTACTTCAAGAGACATGCAAGATTTTTTTCGGCTGATCTATAAAATCCTGTACTAACTTGAGTTTGAATATCTTTTCTTTTTCACTTGCATTACTCCTAGTAATTCTTGGACACAATTTTGAAAGGGTAGCAAGATTAACATGTAAAAAATGAGTAAAATAATATATATCTTGTGTAAAAGGAAAGCTTAACATTTCCCACAAACAACTACCAAACCTGTGAGCTTTATGCAATTCTCAGGAAGAAAGGTGACCTGAAAAAAACCCCAGCATTAGGGATTTTTTTTCTTTGAGGACCCTTATGATTAAATAAATGCCCAGGAAAGTGGTCATGTGTACTTGAATGTAACCATCCTCAAACAATGAGTCTGGGCTTCAAGATCTTCCTGCCATCTGCAAACATCTAAGCTGAGAGGTATCTTTGGAACTCTCAAAAATGCTTTCTTCACTGGTTCTTATCACATTTAGATCAATAAGATAAAATTTCATTGGCAATGTGTCAGCAAATATAGCAATGGGTAAAACTGGATTTTTATATATTTCAGAATCCAGCTGTTAATATTTTTTTTTAAATACATACTGTTTCAACCTCTCAGTGGTGAACTGATGTTCTTTATTACATTAGTTCCATAAGTGGTAAATGTCTGATGGAACACAAAATTTGGATGTATTCAAGAGAAGACAACCTTACTAGCAATTTATTCAGGGCCTTGCAAGTAGGCCTTCCCATCCTCTTATGAGAAAATTCCCTGTTATCAGAACGTTTCTGTTCAGATCTTTGTTATTTTGCTTTGATTGTATTAATGAAATAACTTTTTAAAAACCACTTACTTTTACTATTATAATAAATTCTGAAAGGACATGATCAGGCAGGATCTGAATGTTAAACAGAGGCAGCATACAGAGGTTTTATATTAATACTTCCCTTACTTTTAAAAATTAATACCTCATAATGGAATAGTTCAATGAAGCATTAATTTGAAATACAAAATATTAAAACCACCAGAATAATTAATACAGCCACTTCTTATGAGGAAATAATGGAAATAGGACCAATGAGGAGATGATGTTTTGCTCCTTCATAACAAGAACTGAATTGCCAGTCAGGACTTAGAAGGACCTAAGCACAAGAAAAGGTAAAGTTACCAAACTTCAGAACTGACTAAAAAAGGAAAAGCAGTAACTTTGGTCCTAAAAGTAAGTCATATTGAAAGCTAAGGAAAAGTTAGCAAGCAGTAAAAATGAAATACAGTATTAGTTTTAATAAATCTAACATGAGATAAAATACTCTCATATATTTTCCATATAGTTCTGTATCAAATAGATGACAGCAACAAATAGTTTACATAGCAGACAAACTACTTTTTATATTAAAACAATGTAGAATGTAGGAGTACAAGCATGAGGTGACAGTAGGGACATTGAAAGTTTGGGCAGAGGATGATGATGGTGGCCCCAGGACTATAAAAACTCTCCAGCTACTGATTATTGAATGAATGTAACCTTGAGAGCTGTACAAAACCTGAATTAAGCTTCACAAAACACAGGTATACCTGGCATATATAGACCACAACATATATTGCAAACCCAGATGTGATGCCACATTGCAGATTAATGAAGAAAAAGCAAGGTGTAGCCAATAAATGAAAATGAGCCCTGAAGTGAGAAAAAAGCCATTAACATCAGTATCATGGTCATCCTATGAAAAGACCTGGGATGCTGATACCTCATTGATAAAATTGTTAAGACTTCAATTATATGAACAGAAAGTTATTCTTGACTTCACCTATCAGGTCCTCCCTTTTCTTCCACAAAAAGATTAGGAGTGTAATAATTTGGTGGGACTTTGAGCACCTATTCAATAAATCAGATGCAATGAATTGGGATCAGATTCAGACCGTTCGAGGTTGCAAAGGGGTGAATGACTGGAAGAAAGAAAAATTGCAGCAATGCACAATCACATGTTAAAAAGAAGAAAAGTAATAACTTTTTCAAGAAATAACTTTTATTACTTGCATAAATATATTTCAAAGAATTTTTTGTAATCTCCCTATATTAAGAGAGAAGACATTGTTAACATTGTGTGTCAAAGTAAAAAATACCCTTTTCTTCAAGATCTGGAGAACAGAAGAACATCAGGCCTAATAACAACATTCAAAGCTAAGATACAAATGATGAAGCAGTCTTTTAGAAAGGGAGAGGCATATAATTCGTGTCATTTTGCTGACAGTCAGCCTCACAGACTGCTCTGCCAATCACCAAGAATAGCAACAGTCACTCACCTAGCAAGGAGAAATGATTACAGGCAGTGAAAGATAAGGACAAAGAGTTTGTTCCTTTGCTAGGACTCCTGATTCAAATGCTGAATATTTATGTTAACTTATCACTGAAGTTCACATATTTCAAATGCAATGTATAAATTATGTTGGGTGCCACTGAAAAATAAATGGCATTTTCTTTGAAGTTAGCTATTCTGGACACAATAAGGTAAATTATGGTTTAATAATTGATGTCTTTGTTGCTGTCTTTTCTAATCCTGTAAGTGGTTAAAGAGAGCAGTAACTTAAATTTCTGATTTTGATTAACCTCTCCAGCCTTTGGAATAAAACATTATAGCATGAGAGAAAACACACCAATTTGGGTAGCTGCTATTGCAAGCTGCATGTTAGAAGATGTCCTCCAGTGCTAAAAGGCTACAAACACCAAATATGCTTTAAAGGTGCATGTCAGTTTGCTATTGCCCAAGATTGTGAATATATGTATTGCTAACAGGCACTCCCAAGATAATTAGAGAAAGACCCACAAGCATTTCCTCTCAATTTTTGCTGTAACAGGTCATAAGATGCTTCTTTTTTTTCTCTGGGAGGCATCAGAAATTACTCACACACTTTCAGAATAAACCCTGAGTGATCCCTTTGCTTCCAAAGATTCTTAAGTTTTTGCTCAACTTTTCCCCAAGCAATCCCACATTTGCAGAACCTTGTCAGAGTGCTGACAGGATGAAACACATAGCAGTTCACATAGACATTCCTTGTTTCCCATAAGCTAGGTGAAGACAGCAGTATCATTCATGTTTTTTGATATATCTCAAAGTCTGACAGCCTGAAATATTGCAGCAGTTGCCTAAGCTGAAACTCTACTGTATCTGGGGAAGACTAAAAGGAAAGGAAGTAGTTCGGAAGAATTTGCTTTCATTGAAACATCCTCCACTATTGATCTCTCCTGCCATATTTAAAATCTGTCTACACCGAAAATTTTTAAAAAAAACCTTTTGGATTAATTTAGTGCTTCTTGATCCTTATATATTTTTCAAGAGGAAAAAAAAAAAAGAGTAATCAGAAGGTTGTAATCAAGCATGATCTATCATAGACACGGTGATGCTGACAGCCACGATAACCAATAGAAACAAAGGCCCAAAAGCAAAGGAAAGCAAAATACATCTTGGTACAGGTGTCTCGTTCCTTTGCTAGTGATGTGCTGGAGCCCTGTGCAGTAGTGCTTTCCTGTAACCAGACCACTGTGGTACCCCACTGGATTGCTGAATGACCAAGGATGGATCCTTATAGGAAGCCCTGAGAGGCTGGAGAGTCCCGCCACATTCAGACATTGCAGGAGAACTCAGAGCAGCCTGAATGTGACCTCTAGGCCTAACACCAACCAGTCCAAGGCAGAAAGCTGGTATTTATCAGTTCTGAAATCTCTGGCCATCTGTTCTCTAAAGCTTTACAATAATTATATTCTGCCCAAATCTAAGCAACAAGGCCAGTTTTCTAGCTGACTTGTAATCCCACTCCCTGAAATTACTAGACTATATTAGGAAAGTTGTCTTCATAAAAGTGAGGGTGAGAACACATTCTCTTTTAAATCGCAACATCTAAAATCTGGAATGTGCCCATCTTTGTTTATGTTGTTTGACATGAATGAAACCAAACCCCTAATGAATATCATTTAATGCCTGAAGTTTCCTGATACTGCACTGGTAGAAATATTTAAATTCTAGTTTTTTTGATAATTGCAGCTTGTCTTAAACACACTGCACAACATTCATTTCGGTCTGAAGAAAACAATCATTTTTCTCTTTTTTGAATTCTCAGTGATGCAAAGTTAGAATGCCTTCCTGTGCCAGCCACAGTTTGTTCTGTGGTTAGTGGAAAATGAAGTAATGCCTTTAAAATGCCTAACAGCTGGTGATGGAAGCTTTATTTCTCAACACTTGCAGTTCTGCTTTGCCCTAGAGTATTGACCATTTCTGTATTGAAATATTTATCAACCCACTGATGGGCAAAACACATCTTTGCATTGCCTGGTCTCTTGGATTTCTTCAGTTCTTCTGTCCTTGTGGATGATGAATAATAACATTAACCCTGAAAACTAATTAATACAATTGATAAATTATGTCTCAAATAGTTCTTACTATGCTCAGCATAAAGGCTAACTGTTCCTCTTCCAAACTTGTCCACAATGCTGTTTTGTTTAGCAAGCCTAGAAAATAATGCCCATTGTATTTTCTTTTGCTGCACTCCATACAATTTGTATTTTTATGTGGGAACAGGAGAAGTAGCTTTGAGTAATGCAAGTTCAAAAGCCCAGGGGTTCTCCGCAGAGGCATTCCCCTACTCAACTTTACAGAGAATTAGCACAGCTCAGTATCTGGCAGCACTGGATCCTAAAATATCCTTCATTGCCCACTGCAATTCATTTGTTGTACACTAAGATTCAATTCTGGCATGTATCGCTGAAAGTGGTTTTAGCCTTAATTTCTCAGGGATTGAATTCCATAGAAACACAGTTAAAAACCATTTTCTGCACTTAATATTAAGAAAATTCCTTAGCAGGCCAGTCTCATAGCACAAAATTCACTTAAATACTCGATTGAATATGTGGTAGTAGATTTATGGATGCTAACAGCCTTTAGCTTTTATCAGAAATACCTACACAGGCCTTAAGAATAGTAGTGTTGGGTTCTCTAGGTGTATCAAACATGGTATTTTAACTGAAGTGCAGGAAGCAAGGAACAATGGCATGACCATGAAAGAAACTAGAGGGAGGGAATCAAACTTTCACATCGGTCTCTAGAGGGACCATCATAGAGGGTCAAGAATCATTCAGGTTTAAAAATACCTTTAAGGTTATTGAGTCCAACAATAAATCTGGATAGTGTTTATATGGGACTTTGTTTGCTGAGCCATCTGGATCCTGGGGCCTAGAGTAGCTTTATCATTTTCCTTTGACTTAACTTGCTCCATCTGTCAAATCAGCACACACACATGAAACTGCTCCATCAGGACACAAGAACATGCTGTCTTCTGAAAAATTGCCTGGTGTTCACCTGACTTGGTTGCTCACATGTAAATGGAAGAAATGGCACTAATCTTCCAGTGAGATCTGGACAAGTTCAATGAAGTCTCAGATCAATCAAGTTCAAGATAGGGATTGGAAACCCAAAGCCTGCACCCAACAAAGTTTCAGTCAGCTTTCCAGCAAAGCAAATACTGAAGGATCTACCCTGCCAGCAGACAGCATTTTGCCATACAGCACAGATAGAAGGTGTCAGAGCCCTGTCAAGACTGCTCTCATTGCATAGCAGTGTTCCCTGCAAGCATGAAGACTCACCTTCAGCATGACCATGGAGTTCAGGCAGCCATACAGATATGCTATGTTCTACTTTCTTTGTTTTGTTGCCTAAATTGACTGAGCTTAAAGCCAGCTCTGCTTCTACATTGTTGGCCTGGAAGATGAGCAGTGTGTTTGGGGAAAAGCTTCTCCTCCAACATCTACACAGAATGAAAATGTAAAGCACACATAATTGATGGGGGATGGTGTTGCAAGGTCTGGAATATAGAGGAGGAGATCTTTTCAGCCCCACACCTTATATTTCTAATCCTGCACCAGACGAACAAAGTAAATCAAGATCCTGAAATCCCCTGCACTTCTTAAATAATAATAGTCGTTAATAATAGTCTGTTCTCTTGTAAATATCCTGGAGTACAGGCAAGTTCAGTAATTTTACATAAAGACTGCTACTAGTACTTTAAAATCCTTCACAGCCTAGGAAAACAGACCCAAATTCTCTTTTGCATGGTGTAGTGGTTTCACTAAGAACCCACTGGTATCACTGGAGGGGAAAAAAGAAAACTGATTTTAAAATGCACACTGGCCCATCTATGAGATAAAGAGTTTCACTTGCTTCCAGAGAACTCAAGTTCAAAATAGTCTGTTTAGTTTCACTTCAGAACGAAAAAAAAAATAGTTAACTGCAAAACTGAGACCTTTTGCAGGGAGAGAGCAAAAGAAAAAATGACAAGTCAAGCAAATTCCTATCCCACAGTCTGCTGGTATCAGTGCCCTTCTCTTGCTATTGTCCTTGCTGAGTTTCTGAGCTGTTCGGCGTTCCAATACTCTGTTCAGTTCTCCCCGTTTGAAATCCATGGACATTGTCCTAGTGATGCATAATTAAGTCAAAGCCTGACTGTCCACACAGGTTTCACACACACCACTGGGGAATGTGACACAGAAATGTTCAACCTTATGGAGTCCTCTTGGCTTCAGCAAAACTAATTTAGTTCAGTCTTTATAATGACAGACATTGTACAGGTCTCATGCTCCATTCTGGTTAGTAACTCAGAGCAGTGGGGAAAACCACAGGATATTCTTTAGCTGGCACAGCCAAACTGCATCTGGACACAGGAGGTAAAGTTGCTGGACCCAAACTTATTCTGATCACTCAGACTTATCAAGTGCTTCTGTCTCTTCTAGCACGTAAGATATCATCAAGTGATAAAAAGAGCAGCTATCAAGACAATAGGAGGAACTATAGTGATAGGCCTTAGCATTAATACTATTAATAATGGTATTGCGCTGGTCCAGGATTCTTGTAGCTGCACATCACTGTATATGGGACCTTATCCTGACATGATTTCAACAGTGCACCTCCAGTACTCACTGGCAGTTACCAGAAAATTCAGTGGGTATATCTAGTGGAGAGGATCCTGGATAGGAAAACTAAATGTATTGCACTGGTGAGGGTGAGTAAACTGCAGGTGTAACTGCAGGAAAGGTGCTGGACAAGAGCAGGATTTGAAAAGCTTGTTCCCAGTGTATGAAATTTTCCCTGTAAAGAAAGGTGACAATAAAGACCAACAGCACTTCTGCCTTTCCTCAGATTAATCCTTTTGAGGATTGTGAGGATCTATTCCCCTTCCAAAAAATCAGTGCTGTATCTTCACTAATGTTTTAGCTAATTTTATTACCTTCATGGCTGGACCTGCAGAAGTAGACTCAGTTACTTTAGCATAATACAATATGCAATTAACCCCTTAGTGCAGATCCTCAATGCATCTAGGGCAATTCAGTACATGAAGTGCCAGGGTACACGTGGGCATTGTACAAAAAAAAGAAAAAAAAAAAAAAGGTATTATTGAATTTAAAGGAGAAAGCTGGACTCAGAAAGACTAAGCTGAATCAAGCCAGGACATGTTTTTTCTCTGATGATGTCTCCCCCTCACGCTACCACCTCACCCTCTGGTAAAGCAGGTGGCCTTGGTTGGGGATACTCTTACACTGCCGTGCCCCTGCAGGGAACAGATCACAAGGTAAAAACCTGAGCTGGTCACTATGTCCACACCCTCACAAAAAAAAGCAGGAGCAAGCTGATAAGTTGCTGGGCAACTACCCAGCAGTCACTATGCTCAGAGTCACTGCCTCCCAAGGGCTGCTTGTCAAGCACAATTAACTGTATCTCCTTGAAGGGAATTTGCTTGGCTAGGCAAAGCCATGCAAAAGAGGTGGTTTCTTGTGCCAGTGCAGACATGGGATCATCAAATAGAGCTTCAGTATTAAGCACTTACAGGCTCATTGCAGCACTGTCTAGGTGAGATAGTCAAGAATCTAGACCATCAGGGCAGGCACTAAAACAGACCTGGAGAAAAACGGGAGGCTCACTGTTTGATGACAGCTGCTAATGTGACAAATGTGCTGCGAAGATGAGCCTTGTTCATCATCAGTGGCTGTGCAGAAACCAGGGCAGAAGACCCCTATGACCTGGTGTTGATCCCAACAGTATCGTCTATTTCTTCAAATTGTTTTTCTTTTAAAAGTTAGATATAAATGTTTGACAGTGCTGCAGTCATTACAGTAAAAGAAATTGAGAATTTGGTCTCTGGCCTGAAACAGTACATGGGTCAACTTGAAAGCAAAGTTGATGGCTTTGAATGTGAATGAAGAGTAAATTTACCAGAATTATGTCATCTGAGGGCTATGAGCGGATGAACAACAGCATGTGTTGGATGTTGTTAGTACAGAATCATAGAATTATGGAACGGTATGGGCTGGAAGGGACCTTTATCTCACCCCACCCACCCCCCTGGCATGGGCAGGGACACCTCCCACTAGATCAGGTTGCTCAAAGCCCCACCTAGCCTGGCCTTGAACACTCACAGGGATGGAGCAGCCACAGCTTTTCTGGGCAACCATTGCCAGTGGCTCACCACCTTCACAGTAAAGAAATTCTTCCTTGTATCTTCTCTAAACTTGCCTTCCTTCAGGCTGAAGCCATTCTCCCTTGTCCTGTGAATTTAAAGGAGATTTCTCATGCCCTTGTGAAAAATCCCTCTCCAAGGCTGTAGTATACTGCCAAGAAGAAGTGTTCTTCTGAATATTAAAAGTTCTCAAAAAAATTAATCAAGAACCTTAAATGCGTACATACTTTCCTGAAGGCCTTCCAGGAAGAAAATATTGTATATGTCATTTAATTAGATTCTGAGCTGACTCAGGCACATGTTTTCACCGTAATTAACTGCAACGACAGCAAAGATAGAGTACACCCAGATGTTTGCCACATTAGTCTTGCAGACTCTCCAGCTCAGGAACTAAGACTTCAACTGCCCCCAGGCAAACAAGTTTACTGGGACTACACACAGTCGTATCAGCATCTGTATGCATCTAAAACCCACACAGGTCCTGAAGCTGTTTTTGCCTCTGGGATGCAGATGAAGGAAATAGAGTAACTTGGCAAGTGAGCATGACTGCATTGCAGTGAGCAGAACATGATGTCACACAGATCAGCTCTGAAGTGATGCTGATTGAGGTGTGGAGATGTCCATCAAACTGCTTCTCAGACAAGGCAACTTAACCATATTTCCCCTTGTTTCTCTTTGTTCTGAAGAAAAACTTACTTTCTCAACAAGAATAATCAGTTGTCCTGACATTCTGGTCCCCAGATGTATTGAAGTAGAATCATAGAATCACCGAATCACAGAATCATAGAATATGCTGAAGTGAAAGGGACCTTTCAGGACCATCAAGTCCAACTCTGGCCCTGCACAGGACACCCCAAGAATCACACATGTACCCCACAGTGTTGTCCAAACACTTCTTCAACTCTGTCAGGCTTGATGCTGTGACCAATGCCCTGGGGAGCCTGCTCCAGTGGCCAACGACGCTCTGGGTGAAAATCTTTTACCTGATATCCAACCTAAACCTCTCCTGACTCACACGGCTGTACATACACATCTTTAGAAGCAGCTTGCTTTTCTACACTTCCCAATTAAAATGTGAAAATGCACTCTAGATCCCAAAAGGGCTTCTTAATCACATTTTAATTTTTATGACTTCAAAAAGGTACTTACAGAGTATACTAAAATCAGGGCTAATTACAGTATCTCCTTGCAATCAAGGTCCCACCCATTTTCACATGCATATCACAATGTCACTGATCTCCCATGAAAATTAACACAGGACTACGTTTCAGGAAATACAAGACAGATATAATATACGATAGATAATATCTATGATACATAATGTCATCTGTTGCACTGTTCATGCTCCCAAATTAATTAGCTGTGGCAATTTTATGCAAGTGAGGTTTGTCCTTGCACTTCCTTTTTTTTTCTTACGCCTCCATATTTGACTATGCACCTTCTGGTAACTATCACTATTAGTTCATCACTGATAATTCTAAAACTTTTTAAAATTACATGTTCTGCAGTTTTACATTTTTTAAAGGTAAGTATCCATTTCACAACCACATATTCTTTCTCTGTCATTCCATATACAGGATGGGAATGTTTTGAGAGAAACAATGAGAAACCCAGTGAAAGACAAGTAAATATATTTCTTTGGACAAGTCTATTTATTTGTTGGGTTGGGGATTTTCCCATTCAAAAACTTCTTGTTAAGAAATCACATTGATCCAAAAATTCTATCCAAAATGTATATTAATAGACTGGACAAAGAGCACAGGTGGAAAATTCATTGTGCTGGTCTCTGAGGAGAATGAATCAATACTTTTGTTCAGTTGTTCAAAAACCTAAAAAGCCTATGTGAATTCATTCATAATGGGCATGTTTTCACTACAGGTACAGTGCTTGCTGGTGAAGCTTTTACTGGCATCAAACTAACTGAAAATGTCTGTGGTTGCACCAAGGATAATTTGCACTTTTTTCAAAGGTCCTCATTACTGACAAAGTCATAATCTCATTCTTAAAATAGACAAAATAAGTCAAGTCAGAGAAAAAAAGGGATTCAGGTTTCAGATTTCATGTGTATCCAAAGATAATAACACATTGAAGGTCTGATTTGTAACTGCTTTTAAACGGCTTCCCTGCCTAAAAGAAAGGGGGGGTGGGGCACGCCCACCAAGACACAACCCACTTTCCCCAAGAGCAAACGTAGGCCTACCAGCAATAGGTTTGCTTTTCTTAGCTTTTGCAGTAATTATTTTTTTAAGAGGCTACATCCACTTATAGGATTCTACAGATTATAGGTGGAAAACCACCAGACAGAGCAGACCCTCCACCTGAAGCCCAAGGTGAATTTTGGCAAAGCTCGACCCTGTTCTCCCTGTTGTCAACTGCAATTAAATCTTTAGTAAAACTGGGGAAAAAAAGGCCAAATTGATTTCAGTGTTTGGGGAAAAAAAAAAAATAGTAATTGCACAATCTACAAAAAGTAATCCATTATACAATATTAGAATGTAAAATGAGTCCTGTAGGGAAGTGCAGTGTGGTACAGGGTAGTACACTGGAAAAATACTGAACTATACACAGCTGTGCACCCAGCTCACCTGAAATGTTTGTTATTTGAGATGACATGACTCTGCTGGGACAAAATGAACTGTACTTGTGAGAAATGCATATAGTTCTCAGAAACCCCTAAATCACATTTCTTATGAGTAACCAATGCAGCTCTTTGCCCAATAAACAAGCTGCTGTTAAACCATCAAATTTCTCAAATAGGAAGTCCTGTCATGGAAACTGCATGGAAAATAACCCATGGATTTTTTGTTTTTAATGGAAGGTTTCTTTTCCCTTTAGATGCAAAATGCTACTCAAAAAGCAAATCTGAATGATGACAAAAATCCTCAGTCTTCTGGGCATTCACAATACATTACAACACTCCTGCAATCTTTGCTTTTAGACGTGCTGAAGTGCAAGGCACAAAATGAAAGAGGGAAGGTTTAGATTAGATATTAGAAAAAACTTCTTCACTATGAGGATAGTCAGACACTGGAAAAAGTTGCCCAGAAACATGGATGCTCCATCCGTGGAAGTGTTCAAGACTAGGGTGGATGGCGCTTTAAGCAATCTGTTTTACTGGAAGATTACCCTCACCATGGCAGGGGGGTGGAACCAGATAATTTTTAAGGTTCTTTACAACACAAAATCATTACCTGACTCTATGAATTATCCCATGCAGAACTTAGATGTGCTACTCTGGCAGCCACCGAGTGCATTCAGAGTGGTGCTGGGTTCTTCCACGTTGCATTGCACTGTGCTGCATAGAAATAATTCTTTGGCCCATGTAGCATCAGTTCTTGAGGGAAGACAAAGGGTCATAAAAGTCATGAGAGTAACAGATCATACTCATTATCTCATCTAACCTCAATACAGCCACCATTGTATTTTCTTTAGAAGTTAGATCTAGACGTCTGATTTTTGCTAGGATTTCAAGCAATCACAAGTAATTGATCCCTATATTACCCTAATAGCTGGAACAGCACAGCTTATTCAAGGTTATGTTTGTTAAACTTCCAGTCATGGGATCACCTTATGTTGTAAGACTATAAATTTAAAGACTTTAAATCCCTCCAATATTGTGCCTCTTTGTGTGTGTGATTCATTTCCTTCTTACCCCTCTTCTTCGATAAACTTTGTTTAAGGTCCTTCAAACTCATGTCAAAACTGATTTTCTGTCTTGAAAGGCAAACATCACATACAACAGTATTCCAGTCAGTTGCTTTATGGATGCTAGAAAGAAGAAGAAGAAAAAAGATCATTTCCCTATTTGTGTTTGCCATTCCTCATTTATATATTCAAGGATTGCGTTGTCCTTTTGGCGACATCCCAAAAAGAACTTACACTGAATAGGCTCCATAAGAACATCCCTACTGAAAACAACCTCCAGTCCTGAAGTAACCATTGTGTTCATCACTTGCTTGCAGCAGGATTAAGACACATTATTTTTTAAAATCTAACAACTGAATCCAGCTATTCAGATAACTCTTATTAGTAATTTAAACAGTTTATTAGAGAACCATAGAATAATTTATGTTGAAAACGATCTGAAAAATATACAGTCTAATCTCTTGCTTAAAGCCAGGCTAGTGTCACAGTAAGAACAGGTTACCCAGGTCCTTTCTCAGCCTCTCTGGACACCATCTTTCATGGTTTACCCACTTTCAGGCAATTTTTTTATTTTATATAATAAACTCTGTATTATCTAAAATCATAGCCATAGAAGCCTTTATGACCACATTTTAGGTAATTGAAAAAAATGCTAAATTTAGTTTAAAAATTTAGCCACAAAAAAATCTACAGGCACATTATCAGCAACAGCCTTGTTCACTGGCACCTGACCACTGACTATCTGCTAGACAAGTATTATAGTTCACACAGCAGATATAAAATGTTAATTCAGTCCAATTTCATTGGTTCAGTAAACTGCATGCAATATTGGACTGAAAGTTCCAATACAGCCCAAGGACACAACAAGAAGACTGAGAGTCAGACCAGTTGTTTCTGTCCAAAAAGATATACCTTCTAAGACACCGGGCTGGCTGGTACTCATTTTTTTTGACTGCTAACTTTTGCTATTATGTCCTTCATTGCTCCTGGGAGTTAGCAAAGCAAGAGAGAGCTACTGCCTCATTCCACCTCCTTTCTCCAGTTGCTAATTTCAGCTGTACAACTTCTGCAATTTTCTGCAAAGGTTCAGCTGCTTAAAGTATTCCTCATCTATGTCTTTAACATTCTTGGGAACTAACTATACATATACTAACATAACATGGATATAACTAACTACACATATACTATACATATACTTGGGAACTAACTAATATATACTAATGGTCATTTAAAAATGTTTAATTTCAGCAAATGCTGCTTTTCATCTTCCTTGAGTGCAGTAATACTTCTATTCAAGTCTTTTATCCCAGTGCCAATTAGTCTTTGAAGCACACAAAAACTGACCAGCCATAGATAAAAGATAACCCTCCAGAAGGACAGTATTGCTTTCTACTGGCACCCTGCTCTTGGCATTAATGCTACATATTAATTGGTAGAGAAGTTATTGTTATGACAGCATTTTACTTTGAAATGTCTGTTTGCAAGATAGCACTCTAAGAACGCAAGTCTGAGGGTTATGAAGTCCTATATGGAAAGCAACCTGATAGGCTAATTTACTTGGCATCTCGCTCTTAATTTTATTTGAACACACTTTTGTATCTTTAATAAAGTTTTTTAAATGTCATAACTGTTTGAATGTTGTCACATTAGGTCATTATAGCTCCAAATGTTTATTTCTTCGCCATTTGGGACTATGAATCTAATATACAGTAATGTGACTACTTAAGAGGATCTATTACACTTTACGTCAACCCAGCTGCTATGCAAGTATAGAAAATTTGCATAATAACACCCCTGATGTTAATTTGGATTTTAAAAACCGATAGCCAGGAACTATTTCTCAACTTTTGATATTTTAGCTAATTGAAACATTTTCTTGCCAAGGTAAGCAAATATGCTAATGCTTATTGTTAATTAAATAAATTTGGCCTGAATTCAGTTTATCAGAGTTAAGTGGTCCATATACTATTTATTACATATATTATTTAAACTCCTCTAATTTTAAAACAGCAAAATGTATTTTTAATCTGCTCTGAAAACTTTTAATGGCAATCTTTCCACAGCTTCCCTAATTCTATGTACTAGTGCTTAAATACTCTTGCAGCTGAAAGCTTTTATTCGTATGCAACCTTGAACTGCTGTACTTTCAAGTCCTCTGTGGTATGTGAAAAAATAGTGTGTGCGAAGAGTGTTACCTTGCGTTTTATCCAAGTATTTCTAATGAGCCTAAGGTGCATAGGCGCTACACAGGGAAATAGTTTAAAAGGACACCATTCTTTACTCATTTATTTCTCTACACCATCGTCCACTAAAGAGAATAAAGCAGAAACTCAGTGGAACTCTGCGACACTGTCACACCTTTCTTGGATGGCAGCTGACCACATTCCTTTCTCTTTTTGTGAACGAAAAAAGGCAGAAAAACCAGAAGGCTGCCGACAAACCTCGCAGGACTCCAGTGAAATTCGACCTTCGTGGATGGTCTTTAACAGAGGCCTCCATGTCCACATAAGCTGCAGCTGACCTACAAGGTGGCCGCCACGTGTCTGTGACCAACAGGCGGTGGAGAGCTGGTGTGTGTGCTGGCTTCCTTACGGATGGCCGGCCGCACATAGCACTTAGAAAAGAGGTGATGGCTGGACTGATGAGGCCGACGCCTTGGTCCATCTAAAAGGATGACTACATGACACGTCCCTTAATCCAACGCCCTGCACAATGCCAGGAACTGCCTCTCCCGGCTCCGCGCGCGGATTTTCCTCCCCTGCCGGCAGCCTTCGGAGCAGGGCCTCACCCAGGCACACCGCTCCCCGTGCCGCTGCCCAGGCCCGGCCCGGCCCACCG
>VXBB01016056.1:467652-534716 GCA_013399915.1 Illadopsis cleaveri | reverse complement strand
AAAAAAAAAAAAAAAGTGACAATTCTAGTTTCAGGCTAAAATGTTTGGGGTTTTTTACATCAATATGTTACCATTTATTTGATCTTTTTAAAATGCATTTTTCTGAAAGGATGGATTAAGGTAAGTGGATTGAGGCAGTGGTTTGTGGGTGTTGACTGGGATGCTTTATGAGCATCTGTGCAGTTGCAGCACTGGTTAGTTAGATTGTGCAATTGAAGCATTGGTTAGTTAGATGTGTAGTTCAGCTGTGCCATCTGGAACTCTAGAGCTGGAGTGGAAGCAAATATTCTCTGTCATGTCATGAAAGCAAATACGTGTCACCTCTGATGTTCATGAGTGGTGTAAAAATACATAGGTTTAAAATTTAATACACATGTCCAGCTTAAATGTCTCAGTAGAGTCCTCACCTGAAGAGGTGCTGGGGCACATGGGAGCTCTGTGCAAGGTGGGATATGCCTGAGGCACCTGGGCACCCATAGAGCACATCTTTTAGGTTGGGCTTCCCATTGTACGTAGGGCTTTGTCCTTCAGCCCAGAGTGATGCATGGTGACCTGAAAATTGGGAGCTGCACCTCTATGCGGACAGATGAAACATCTTCTACAAAATTCATGGCAGCTTTTAACATTAAGTCATCTTTGTGAAGTGTAGAGGGGGAAAACCCTAAATTCTCAGTCATTTTTGCTTCAGAAACATCTAACTAATTAGAAGGCAGAATCTGCAGAAGATGGATGTGCTGTCAGGACAGGTTTGTGAGGCACCTTCAAAGGCGATGGCATTGCAGGGACCTTGAATTCTTCCTGCTCTCCCCAGATAAAAATGTTCTTTAGACATGGTAGCAGTGAATGAATCATTTTAGTCTATCTGGATTATCCTGCATAGAGGAAAATGGTACATTGAACTCACATGTATCCTGCTTTTGGCCCCTCTTAAGAGCACCTGCTATGACAGGATTCACCATTTGCAATGGGTTGCAAGAGCATTAGTGATTAGAAGGCATGAGGGATACTATTTTCTATGTTGTAAATGTATAGTCTCTATTTAGAGATAATGTTGAAAATGAAGAATTTATTTTCTAAATAATATCCCTATGCTGGGCCACACATATTTCAGTTTCACACTGATGTCTGAGAAACATTTTTAGAACTTCAGAAAAACATATTAATCTTTTGATGTAAGTGTAAATAAACAATTTTCTTAATTCCATTCTATTGCTTGAGTTGGACTTCTCTGATTATGTTACCAGAAAGAAAGTTTTTTGAAAAATGTAACAAGTGAAGTCATCAGCTTTTTGCAGAGGATTATTTGTCCTTTGAGTTTGTACATGTTTCAGGACATGTACATGCCCATTTCTCCTTAACACAGACAACCCTCATGCAAGTGCAAAAAATATAAGTACAAGTTTTGTCTGACCTGTGTTATTTGAATACAAAATACTGTTCTTGAAGGGAATGCAATAGAATTTGAAATATGAATTAAGTAAAACAATTAATTCCGGTTACTCATTAGAAGCACAGATAATGAGAAGGAAGGATTTAAGAGGAGACCAAGCTAAGTCAGATAGTGTTTTGAAGCACATAACTCTAGATTTGTGAGGCTGCCTTCTATCACATGGAGGGAGACTCACAAAGCACTTGTTTTACATGATGTATTTTTGACATTTTTAAAAGTAATATTTACTAATGTGCTGTAAACTTTACATGTATGTATAAATCCAGACGTTTTCAAAGTTAATCTCAGTCAGCTTAATTTTCTTTTGAGACATTTGCTGAAGAGTCAGCCTCTGAATGAGAAACATTCAACTGTTAATTCTCTATTCAGATGAGATTTGATTGATAATTTTTACATATACACACATTTACATATAATAAAAGTGTTTTCCTAAGTGTATAAACCACAAGCTTGGGTCCTAGAGATGTTAAATAAAGAGGGAAATGTATGTATATATTTGAGAATTTGTTTTACCAGGGTCCAAAAGGGAGTGGTTAAATAAACCTCAGTTTTCTCAAATGCAGCTTAGCTAAGCTACCAGGAACTGCACACAGCTTCTCATAATGTGTTGTTATCCTACTGCTACTTTACTAATAATTATAAGAAAAAAGAGATTAAAAAATCTTGATAAAAAAAGAGATTAAAAAATCTTGATTAGAATGCCATATCTCAAGAAGAGATCAGAGGATGATTGTTCTTTATTTTTTAAAAGATAGAACAATGAAGTATCCATGAATACACAGAGCATCAAAGCATTGATTTTGTTTCCGTTCAAACATGGATAATTGTAGAAGAAAGAGTTTTGCTGAAAACAGGCTCTTAATTTATTTCTCCTGAACCAAAGTTACATTTTCCTGGGTTTTTTTTAAATTTTTTTTTGTTTAATCATTAATCCTTCACATCCACTAACTCTTTAATTTTCTGTTTCAAGTATGTCTTCTGAAAAAGTAAATCTCCTAGACCTTAAGGAATCAATTCCTCTACAATCAGTTAAGCATTGGGGAAGAATGTACTTGAAACAGATTAGGTGGATAACTGTGGCCATCAGCAGCAGTCCTAGCCCTCAGAAATGGATATAGGACCATCTCTTCACTTTTCAATAGACCTGGCAGCTGTGTTTTTGTGAAACAGTACTTACTGAATCAGCACAGTAGCAAAAAGATAATATAGCTGTTCTTTGTTATACAGAGACAGACCAGAGAAACTTGAGAGGGCATGGTGGCTTTCAAATCTATGAAGCAGTCATTGGAGAAATTGATGGTTGTATGTCTGATCTCCTCTCT
The DNA here is from genome assembly GCA_013399915.1 of Illadopsis cleaveri. NCBI lineage: Eukaryota > Metazoa > Chordata > Aves > Passeriformes > Timaliidae > Illadopsis > Illadopsis cleaveri. Next base: position 531,944 of record VXBB01016056.1, on the reverse strand, counting down.
AGCCTGACAGTCTTGTAACGTGATAGTAATAGCCATAGAGTTCCTATACATCACCTTTTCCATCCTGCTGGTATAATTATGTGATAGTGTGTGCCTCTCACATCTTAAGTAGATACCTTGGAAAATCATGCTGCAACCTGAGAGGAGTTCTAGTACTCCTGTTTCAATTCTTGGGATCATTCAACATGTAGGACACCCAGCAACAGAACTGCAAAGGTGGCAGTGAGCTCTCTGTTTCACACAGGTTTTCTGTTTCAAGGTTATGTTCATAGCTTGCTGCAGCAATTCAACAGTCACAGCTTTCTTCGAAGATCATATTTGTTTCAAAACTGAAAGCTAACAGTGATTGCTTGTTGAAATCTGCCAGCAGCAAATCTGGACTGCCTCGTTTTGCAGGGATTTATTAACAAAGGATTTTATTTATATAGCCTTCTTCTTGCTGTTGTCGGTTTTCACCTACACACTTTGAAAGAACAGGGTTTTTTTTTCCTTTCCTGAGAAATGACTAGGATGTACCAAAGAGATTCAATCTGCAAAACGCAGTATTGTTAAATCCACTAAAATTTAAGACAGAATATTAACTCTCTTCTCATTACCTAAACCTACAAATAAAGTGCTAAACGTGTATGTAATTATTGTGTTGCAGCCGTTGTTTTGCACAAATTACGTATTTTCACTGTTGTCTCGTTAGACTCTCATACCATGTAGAAAAATAGAAGATAAAATTCTGATTCTAGGCTTCAAGTGACAATTGTATTGTCACTATGTACACTTGCCAGTAGCCCACAGCCATCTTTTCATCTTTCTGGTAATCACATGAAGAGATTTAAGGCTAAGATTAGCTGGAGAGATAAGAACTGAGGGGAGGCAGCAGGAGACTCTAGTAATGACATGTGAGCAGGAAAAAAGTGAGAGTTACTGCTTTGGCTCAAACACAGTGCCTGTTGTGAAGGAGAATTAGCATCCCCAAGTTAACCCTACCTCCCTTTGTGAGACACCTGTTGGGTCCGTTTTTTTCCCCTCTTCCCGTCTTCTTCCCTGCCTACAAAAATCTCTGTGATGCAGACTAAAAACACACGCTGGAAGCAGCAGTGTGGGAAAGGCATGAGGTTGCCCATATGGCCAATAGTTTTGTTTTGTGATGCTCACATAATGTGTATAAATACTTGATTTTGCTTAGGCAAGGGAGCAAGAGAATGGATTTTAGCTAAGAGAAAAGTGCGTTGTTTTTCCTTGTTTTTCTTTGTTCAGGCTAGCTTATTCCTTGTAATAATTTCTGTTTTCTGCTTCTAGCTTAGTCAAATTTTCAATGTTTTTAATTTGAATTATTTTCCTCTATATACTTGAGATTTAAAACACAAAAGTAAATACTATGTCTGAGTCCTCAGGTTATCTTAATGTATCAACCCTTTATTTTACTTTTAATCTGGGATCAGAACCTCTACAGTGTTTACATTTGCCATTCCAGCCAAGTGTCCAGAGTGCTTTTGTTTAGTGTTTACAGGGGCTTCATGCCAGCATTGTGAGCAGTGTCTGCCAACGCAGAACTGATCTAACAAGATCAAGTGATGTGATCGAGAGACAGAGAGGCTGGTGAAGTTATCAAGACATCATTTTACCTGATGTTTATCACTACAGAAGGCAGCAGGCAGTTTCCTTTCTTTCACATTGTTCCACTTGTAGGGACTTAATGAATTAAGGCTAGGTGTATTTGCCATACTGAATTTCTCAGCAAGTTACAGCTTTCCTTCAAAGGATTTTTTTTTGTCATTTCACAGTTTCAAGAAGTCAGACAGAACATCATTTCACGTGTCCTGTGTAGGTAAATAACTGCTTTAAACACCTGTGATCTCTATTTTTTAAATAAATGCTTTCAGAAGGATTGAGAATTTAAATAACACAAAGTCGGAAACTATAGAGTACCCTGCTTCCTGCAAGAAACAAGTGTTAAATAATAAATGCTTGTATAGTCCTTATATAAATAATATATACTTATTTGAATACAAAATAAACTTTAAAAAAACTGTTGTGTTTTTGTAACATATTTGTAGCCAACTGTACCTAGTCAAAAAGAAGGGATGAAAATCTTGTCTCATCTGTTGTATTCATCAGTGAGTGGCTAACTATAATTAGTTATGATCAGAAAGAGCAGGTATGATGAAATATTATAAAGTCAAAACTACATACAAAGGGAAGAAATTTTACCTTTTATAAAAAGGTATTTTACCTTCCTTTCCCTCTTCTCTACAGCTAATTTAGGGAAAAAATCATGAGATTTTACTGTAAGTATTGCATTAGGAAATACCATTGTTTTCAGTGCTCTACTGTTCTTTGCATTTTCAGCTTTATGTTTTGATCTTTTTTCTTAAAGGATAATTTGATATCTTGTTTTTACACCAATGCTATGTTCAATGTCTTCTATACAAAGCAGTGGGTGCTGTCAAATGTAAAGGGTTGTTGTAGCTGTAATTTCATCTTTCTCACAGATGGCAAAGTCTTCTGGTGAAAATTTTCGAACTTGTATTTATGCACCTCCTCATCCTGATTGCTTTAGAAATTGCAATGAAACTAGTAATTTGGAAGAAGAAAAATTGTATCAGTGTTTAAAAATTATTAAGCTTTAAGGTTAATTTTATATGTTCATCTTTGAAAATTCTAATTGCTTTATTGCTCTTCAGGCATTGAATTAAGCCAGTGAAACTGATCTTATGGAAATGATCCTGAATTATCCATTAATTTTTGCTGTACTGTTCTATGATTCATTATTGTTTCTTTAAAAATCAGCACTGGAAATGTGACAGTAGCATGACACTTTCTCTAAGTAACTGTTAAAGTCTTAATAGTTCTAGGTACTCTACAGATCAATCTCACACATGCACAAACAAATCAAATCTGAAATTGCTGACAAAGATGCTCCTGTGACTTATATTAGTCCAGTGAAGGCTTCAAGGAAAAAATTGGGACTAATTCTATCTATGTGTAGTAATGAATATGCTAAGAAGATTGACCAAAGTAAAGCAAATGCATTTCTCACCGTTGGCCTTCATGCTGGGTTAAGGCTGCAAAAATCCCTAGCTGAGGATCAGAACAGAAATCTCTAGTCAAAACTTAGTAGAGCAAGAAATGGGGCAAGATTATTTAAGATGTTGTAGACATTGTAAGGTTCAGAGAGCACAGAGAGCATGTTTTTTTCATTTAAGGAAACCTTTTGAATGTTGTATTTGAATGAACTAAGCAGAGTATTCAGGAGCAGTTTGCCTGAAATGCCTGCATTTCAGTTTTTGCCCAAACCAGCCGAAGTGACTGAAATATCTGAAGAGAGCACTGAATGGGTTTTGTGGTCTTGAGGATGCTGTATTGAGGGTTCTCAAGACAATTTGCTGTCTGTGATCACAGATGGCACTGCTTTTCCCTGCAAATAAACTGTGTCCTTTCTGTAAGTTATTTTGCAAAACATCTCAGACATCTCAGACCAGCCTGTCTGGTTCAGGTGTTGCTGCCAAAGCTGCTGGAAAAACTCGTGGTATATAACACTGCCCTGGGCAGTGCAACAGTTGCGTCACAGGCTCTGTGTCTGAGAAATGGACAGAAGCAGAGAATTTGGATACCTCTGGTGTGCCTGAGAAGCTAGAGCCAAACAGAATCTGAGCACAGCTCAAACATATAGACTAAAACAAGGTCTGATGAGTAGCCAGAGAAAATGAGCCTGCCCCAGGCACTGGGGGAATGTATGTAGAAACTCATGGGGATGTTAATGTTCTTGAGGCCAGTCATCTCAAATCAGGCAAAATGAGACAGACAGACATCTACTCAATTATAGCTCATGATTTTCTGATTTTTTCTCATACATTGAGAACAAAAAAGAAATCCATAAAATAATTAGTTAAGCATTTTAAAAAGCTTTCAATCAAAACCACATTGCCTTGTAATGACACTTCTCCTGTCAAATATAACTCTTCTGAGGTATGATGTCTCCCAGACCACACTGAGATAAATTTACATGAGTCTTTCTCTGTATATCTGGACAGTAAGAGTGGGTTTCATCATACTGATGTAGATGTCTGATATGTAGGATGCAGGCATTTACATCTGAGGTAATCATCTAGTCTTCCTTTATAGTCAGCAAAGGGACATGGCACTCCGGAGTATGATTCATTTCATGTAAAGTAGGTTAGATGAATTGTAGCCTCAAAGTGTCTGTTCTTCCTCATTGAGTGTAACAACAGTTGAGGGTGGGTCGCTGAGCTGTCCATGTCTACATCAAAAGTGTGGCACCTGAAACCCTCACCACAAGATGAGTCATGAGAGCTCTGTGCAGTTGTTCTTTGTTATTTTTATTTATGTATTCATAGTAATGTTTAACCGCAGAACTGTAAAGTGACAATGCATTAAACCTGCAACTGCTGCCCATATCATCTAAACTAGAGTGTGAAAGCACTGATAATATTATTCTTGCTTAACCTTGCTTATTCTTATTAATTTGAAAAGACCTTACAGATGCATACTATGAAGTGTTAAATAATATTGCTGTTTTCTAACAGTTTAGCTCATTGCTCCCTATACATCGAGTGTGATTTACCATGATGAAGTACATCTTTACACTTACTGATTAGCATGAAATTTGGGGCAAGACAAACATATCAATTTAAATGAGAAAAAAGGCTGCTCTTTCCCTCAACATTTCTGAACTCTCCAGATTAGGCTAAATAAATAAGTTAATGGAAGGACTTCTGAATTTAGGAGAGCACTGTGCTGATATTGAGGCACCAAAGAGATGAATGAAACCGTATTGGACAGTCTGGTATTGTAAGAGGACTTGCCATGTTGTATAAACTAGTGGCTGACAGCAGAACTCTAGTAATAAAGAACATTTTCCAGAGAAAGACACTGAAATTTTTCCAAAGCTGGTGCTTTAACCATGAAGTCATATAAATACTTTGATACAATGTACTAGTTCTGTTGGCTATGAATTATGAATGAACTTTGCTAATCACCACTGAATTTTGATTTTCTAACCATTGATTACCTGCTATCATTTGATAGTGTTTGGAGAAGATTGCTCAATATAATATAGCATCCTGTGCAGGCCTGTGGAATTATGATAAAAAGTTGACAGAATAACATTAAGAATTCTGGACTGTATTCTCATGAGCTTAAAGGAGTAACTAAACCTGAACACAAGTATTAGAGGAATGAAAAACTACTGGCAATTGTAAGGACCTGTTATGTCATGCAAATTCTTCACCTTCAGCCTGATTAAAGGTCTTCAGGCACAACAGAACAGAACTTGAAAATTTTCAGGATTATTATTCTGTAATGCCATGGTGAAGCTAGCGAATATTTTAGACACTTACTGAGTATCCTTGCTGTCAATTTGTAATGATGTTTTACCTCATAGAGATATCAAAGGCTGGTGTTTATGCAGCACATTTACTTTTCCTAGTAACCAGCATGCTAATGCAGTGGCAGTCTCCAGAATTAACAGGAATGAGGCATAGCAGGACCTCAAGAAGATGAGAAACCTGTTCTCTAACACCTTGATAATATAAGAGGTCACCATATTTTGGCTTTGGGAACAACCCAGCAACTTAATTCTAGAGTGCTTACCAGAATAAAGAAACACTGTGTTTCTGTGTGATTACTGTTTTGACCCAAACTGATACTACATAGCATTGCAGCTATTGTTAACTGCCTAATATTCTCTTAAATCAGAGGATAATATATTTATTTTAAAGATTGCAGACCAATTCTCTCATAGACTAGCACAAAAAAGGAAGGTTAGATAGACACTTACCTTGGTAGATCATTTTGCAGTATAAAACATGCACGCACCTTCTTTTTTCAAGAGTCACTCAGGTATTTAATAGGACACATTTAGCATGCTAAAATGATTTCCTACATTTTTCCCAATAAATGTCAACTTGACTAAATTGAAACAAACTCTGCACAAAATCTACCAGAGTTAAAGCTCTGCCTGGACAACTTTCAGAGAATGCTGAAGCCTGGTCTGTTCAATTTTAGTGGTAATGTGAAAGAGCACCAAGTTCAGACCTGCCAGGATTCATTCTGTGGATTCATAATTTGTTTTCAAGTTGTAAAAGCTGCGTTAGAAAAAGCATTTGCTTTGTAAACATCTAGCAAATAAAACAGATCACTCTACAGCGCTCACTTGAACAGAAGCCAGCAAGTGAAAACCACATATAACAGAACAAAGAGATAACTAAGCCGTATGACCTTTTTTTCAACTGCACTCAGCTGTATATATATGTATACATGATATATAGTGTTGTATACATGATGTATAGTGTTCCACCTGTATTGCAGTACTGTACCGTGCTTCTTCTATGTTCTAGTGGTTTCTCCAAGGGTTTGTGTAGTAATATGCTTGTGTCCTGCTAGCAGTGCAAGTGGAATATCATTCAAGTGAAAATACAGAAAGAACACTAGAAATGAAGATTTTTTTTTCTGAGAGTCATGCTTTTCTTCTGATGAGTGCACTTGATAAAATACATTCCACCCAGCCACAGCCCCCTGCCTTCTCTGTGTTCCACTGATAACGTGACCCACCACACTGAAAGAGTATTATTTCCTGAAAGGCTGTAGGCAAGCATGATGATGAGAAGAAGAAAGAGGAATGAATGTTAAACAGAATGGGAGAGAGAGGAATTGTGCATATGTATGAGAAAAAAAAAAATAAAAATGCTGAAAGTTGAATTTAATAAGGGGGGGAAGTAAGTGCATATTCCTTTTAAGACGTATGTATCATAGAATACAAAGGAATAATTTCTACCTACATCATCAGCCAATTCCTACCAATTTGTGAGATATGAATGGGGGAAATTATGATAACCACATCAGCACAAGTTTCATGTTAGTATAATGGAGTTCATATTTTGGAAAATGTTTGAGACTAGGCAAAACAATCCTTTTCAAAAATAAGAATCTTTACCTCAAGAGAGGACAAAGGAAATACACAGAGATAAAATGTAAGGATATTTCATTTAAATAGAACTTAACTAATTTTAACATAATTCCAGTAATTTTTTAAACATGCATCTATGTAAATACACACACACTCTTTTCATCCATTTGTCCTTTTCACAGGTATGTAAGAAAATGGTATTTAAGAACAGATCCTTGGTGATAGCATTTGCAAGCAAAAATTTTTGGATTTGTAATCAAAGGTGGATTGGAGACAAGAAAATTGTCCTAGCAGTATTTGTCAAACATATGACAGTGCTCTCTAATCGACTTCAGCAGAGGCAGATTCCCTGCTATCTGCTTTATTTAATGTAACTTTAAAGTGTTACTCGTTGCCTGTCGTATCACTTCTTTGAACAAGCACTTACTCCTGTTTTAGCTGGTGCTTACCTTGAGAGAACCATCAGGAAGAAGCCTGTGCATCACTTAAGCTCTTGTGCACTGCTAAATTTCACTTTTTAACCTGTCCTAAATTTTCCCCTTCAAAGTTATTAATGGAAGGAAATACAGCCTATTTCATGAGGTCATATTTTATACACTCACATTTTTACATTTTCAGCATGCTCGAAGTCATCTGTTTAGTGCAAAGTGTTATATTTTGCTCCTGATAAAGCATCAGGCGACAGCTTTAGCCCTGAACATATGCCTCATTTTCTTTCTGTAATTTATATACTCTTCTGTGAGCGATATCCCACAAGTCATTGCCAAATTGAGTGAGCTATGGGCCTAGTGGTGACAAGAGAAAGAAGACTGCTTATTGTTAATGGATAGGTGAATAATAAATCAAAGCAAGAACTTGGGCATTGGCATTCATGTATTTTAGCATGCTGGATGAATTTAGAGATGCAAAAAATCAGAATGCTTTGAGAATATTCTGCTTTTGTTTACCTCCAATCACTTCTGAGTCAGAAAGTTAAATAATCTAGTATTGGCAAATAACAACTTAGTGCCCAGTTTTGCCTATGAGGCTACTTAGTAAACACCCATGCTAGACTTTTCAACCAGAAGATGAATTTATCATTTGTGTTGTAACACTCATCAATTTAAGAGTGATTAATTATCATCTAGAGTCTGACCTATGCCCTAGGGAAATGTTTAGACCTCTACTTAACTGTTTTGGATTGATTAATGTACCTAAAGAGTCCTGAAATAAACTCTATTAAATGAGAAATTTGTACTGATTGGAAGAAAATGTGCAATTGTTGAATGCAGGATCAGGTTAGTTTCGTCTGAAAGTTTATGAGCTCCAAGACTGTTCTGCCATGCAAGCTACAGCCGAATAAGTGTAACCATCCTCCTGAAGGAAACACTGTGCTTTCTGCCGTGCTTCCTCTCATGATTTGAGCTGTCTTTTGGCAGATACCTCTAAAAAAGCTTGAGAATGGTTTAGGTATTTGTTAATCCACTAAGGCAGAAACTACCATGCTGACTAGTTGCCTGCCTCTTTTAATTAAATTGTAAATTTTTTGAGATGTCATCTTCTCTTTTCCCTAACATTGATGCAGTGGATAATAATGTTTTTCTTATAAACACAGATTTATTATTATGATTTTTTTTCTGTTGCAGCTCATCCACTGTCATGTCTTTTAATATTTCCAGAAGATTTCTCATGTCTTGCGTCAGACATCTGGTCAGTATAGCTCAGTTACAAGCCAAGGATTGTAAGAACTGTTTCAATTAGCAGTCACAAACAGTACAATCTTTGTCATTGGAAAGGAGAATTATATAAGGTCACTTCTAGACATTGTAGTAATTCTGGAGTTGTGTGGTTGAAGGGAGAGGTGGAGGGTTTTTTCTGCACTTAAAACACAGAATTAAAATGCCTCAAATACTGTTTTATCATTTAATACTATGCGTTCATTTCTTCACTGGAATACAGACCCATGTTTAGCAGAGTGGTGTAGCAGAGTGGCTCTGGTGGCTATGCAAAAGACACAAGAAGATGTGAAAATGGCCACACAGTCAAGATGGCAGCACTGCCAGGTTCAACTCTACCAGAAAACTTAAAGAAAAAGCTGGAAGGCAGCCATTAAGTGCCAGAGGAGAAAATCTCCTCTGTTTAAGCTCTGTCATCCTGAAGACTGACCAGGATAGGTTTTGCTCAGTTCATTCCTAATGTAAGACAGTGTGTCCCTTGCTAGACGAGGCTACTCTCCATAAGACGAGCCACGTTTCTTGTGCCTCTGTGTCCTCAGCCATAAAGGATTGTTGGGTATCCTATGGGTTGGTTTGGGCTTTTTTTGATGTATTTTAGTAATAGCTGTGTAAATTAGAAACTAATGTTAAAGCAAAAAAAATTGAGTGAAGGTACTGGTACTGTTCAGAATTCCACTCACTATTCAATATGACTTGAGTCCCTTGGACTGCTCTTCAGAGACACTTTGATCTTTCCCTTGACAATACACGGGTGCTTAAGGAGAAGTCAGGCCACTAAAAATACTTTTCATGTATTTCTCCATATATTTCTATGGGTCATTCATACGGGTTTTGTGTAGTAGATCGGGTCTTTGGAGACCTAGACAAGAACCTTGCATTAACTCTTCTCTAGTAGACTTCCCATTCTTCCAAAGCAGACTTTACCTGCCTCTAGAAAACTTTATTAGTTGAAATTTAGATTTATAAGAAGAAAAGATCAAATATTTTTTCTTGGGTATTGTCATCCTGAAGGTGCTTGCATAAAGACACAGCTTCATTTTTTCAGATTTTCTGGATGTAAACCTTAATTTTTTCCTGTGCCATTTTCTCTTGTGCGGAAAGTAAGAAGTATTTTAGTTTTAATACAGATTAGCCACTTTGAACTTTTACCTTTGTTCCAAAAAGTGTTTCCTGCTAAGACTGAGCCTCTCTCTGTCTGTTGTACATGTAAATGCATGGTTTGTCCATACTTTGGGATTTGGATCTTTCAACAGCAGTGGTGTTGCCTAGCAAAGTCTGGTATGACACAAGACTAATGCAGTATGTGTTGGTAAAGCTGATTTTAAATTTAAAATCACAGTTAGTGTGCCCTTTTTAGTCCTTTATTAGTCACTGTTTATACTGATCCGTATCTCTTTTGTTTTCCCCACTCAGATGTTGCAAGAGCAATAGAGTTACTGGAGAAACTGCAGGAATCTGGAGAAGTACCAGTACAAAAGCTACAGTCTCTAAAGAAGGTGCTGCAGAGTGAGTTTTGTACAGCTATCAGAGAGGTATGAATTTGAGATTTATAGTTACTTCTCAGACTAGCATTCCTCACCTGTAAAGAAAATCATATTTGCCTTTCAGTGCTACATTGTATAACAGATGATGGATGTGAGATGTGTCTGTAGCTGCCTGCTACTGTGCAGAATGTTGAAGTTACTGAAAAGCAGACACAGAACAGTTGGGTCAGCAAGACATCAAGGCTGGGGCAATTAGGCTTGCTGAGGAGAAAGGGTGATTAATTAGTACTGTAGTATGCTGCTCGCATTGTTTGAGGTCTGTGGTAACCTGTACAGCACTGTGTTGGGATATGGGGTCATGCCAGTTTGGGTCAGGGCGAGCTTGAATGCCTCTCCTTTGAGCTCAGGTGTGTGATAGGGAGGTGCTGATAAAATCAGAATGCAGTGACAACCAAAAGGGACAAGGCTGAAGTTAACTGAGCTGACAGGAATCTTACCTTGGAAGTCAGTGGGTGGGTCCCAGTGGGCTTTGCTCCTCATGTCAGAAATCCTTGTCATACTGCTAAGAACTGTGATCATTGCACTACCAGCTGTGGTCAGGGCCTTCCTAAGCTCTGCCCAACAGTAGATAAATAGTAATTGTCTCCTTCGAGTCAAGCTAGAGAAGATGCACCGCACTCCTACATGGACACAGGCAGTATCTTTAAAGCAGTTAAACAACAAACACTTCTCTTGGGAGTTCATTAGAAAGAAAACATGGTTTAATACAACATTGTGTCAGATGTTTTACCTACTAAACCAAGGAAACTCTTAGCCTGCTGAAAAGCAGCAGCTCTAAATGCCCTAATGAAGGCAACATCTTTTTAGTAGAAAACCTGTAGGAACTTCTGTTTATCTGTCTGCTGCCTGGCACCAATCTTCCATTGCTAAAATCAATGGGGAATCTAATGTTCCCTCAATGGTGGCAAAATTGAGCTCCTGATAGCTCGGCAACAGCAGCAGATTGATTGAGTGGACTGCTGAGTGGCTGAAAGGAAAAAAGAGATGAACAGACATTAGTTTAATAAGCAAAATGGAACACACTCTTTGTTTTCTGGAATATATTCTTGAATGTGAGAATCAGAGAGAGGCTTCTACCTCATTAAATTGCAGTTTTCAAGACTTTTTAAAGAGAATAGTGTTCCCTGACAATAAATAATAAATAGCATTCCGTAACAATAAGTAATGGCACTGTGTCCTTAAAAGCTGATATTCTGACTAGTCCTTTCATTTAACCAAACTAAATGTTTCTTTAAGTAATCATGGAGCATAGAAAAGTTGTGGGATTGTTTGGGGTTTTCTTCAGACAGCAGAGCCTGGTACTCCATTTGTTAAAGGCAGCTTTGAATCTTTGCAGCATTGCCAGTGAAATGTTAACAAATTTATATTAGTCTCTGGAAAGCAGTTTTAGCAGAAGCAAACACAAAATTTAAGAACTAGGGAGTTGGCTTAGAAAAATGCATTCTCAGTTCAATGAACTGAAAGTAGATCTTGACAAAATCATCTCAGTGGCACAAAAAGACTTTACAGACTATTGTGTAAAGATAACCTGCACGTGACTGGAACTAGATGTTATACAAGAATTGAGTGATGATGAATCAACAGTTCTAGCAACTTCATAAACAAAAATATGTATTTCTTATTAAGTATATATATATAAACTATCCATCTAATATATTGCTAGCAGAGAACAAAATTTCTACACCCAAAAATTGTGTACCATTCACTGCTATGCATGTAAATCTGTTTTTAAGAAAAATCTTCAAATATAAAAGGCCCAATATTAAATCTTTTCATTTAGGAAGAGTGAGAGGATTGACGTATGTACATTGTGAGAACTTAAGGTTGTTCGATGTATGACTTCTCTTTTTAGTTACATTAAGTCCTTGGCAAATATTTAGAGTGTAACTCTCTTTTTTTCTACCAGACGAAGAGCTGTTGGAAAACTTAGAAAATAATTGCTTCTATATTAGAAAAAAAAAAAGTGTGGAATATTTTGGTGACATTACATTGTTAGCCATCTCCAAGCACTGCAACGGGGTCTGGGAGGGTATCTGAGCTGTATCGTGTCATTAATCAGCGAAGCCCTTCCTGTATGTCCTTTATGTACACTGGAGTTTATTGAACGGCACAGATTTTTCTGAGTGTGTTTGAGTTTGAGATAGCTAAGGCTAGACAGAAATTTCTTTACAAATGTTCTCTCCAATTGTTTATCTTAGTGCAAGATGTGAGAGTGTGGTGACTAGATTTTAATTTTCTTTATTAGCACCTACACAGACTAGAGGAGAAAAGTTGTTGACATTACAAGAGAATGCACGGCAGTCAGTTGGAAATAATGAGAAAAGTGGGAGTGAAGCAGACCAGGTGTGAGCTGTAGGAAGGAGTAACCAAAATGGGATGAGGAGGTAGGCTTTGTGTTAGTATGCAAATTCTGAAAGAGACTGCTTTTTATATATATGCAGATATTCAGATCTGCAGTGTGCTGTGCTCATTCTATATGCAAGATCTGAGCCTTATTTTCTTTCATCAGAAAATCTAGTAAAAGAGATTAAGGCTGACTTTTGTAGTCCTATAAACACCGTAATGGAGGAACTTTGGAAAATAAAAATTTTCATTTTCCAGTCTACAAAATTATAGAAACTTAACTGTCCAAGGAGTTTGGTTGTTAAAATAAGTCCCAGAGAAACTCAGCTTTGGACTGAGTGTAGGTGAAAGGATCAAAGATGAAACGCAATATGCAGCGTACTAACTAAATGTGACTTGTCCCTTCTACAAGTAGGAATTGTTTAACTACAGAAGCAGGAGGTTACTTTCATGACCCATTAGCCTTTAAAACTATGAGCTGTGTTATTAGATGACATACATTCCAATCTAATGTGTAGGAATCTACCTAATGGCTGTAATTAATTGTATTTATGGGAATCTATTTAGCAAATCAAATTTCAAATCCCTACACTGATATTCCATAGAAATAAATTTTTCTTAAAGTGACTGACTGAGTGAAATTTAAATAGAAGTACTTTAGCATTTTTCAAGGATGCTATGTTAGGAAATGGTGATTAATGGTTCTCACTTAGCTAAATATAAGTGCCACAAACTGAAATATTCTGTCTGGCACTAGGCAGGAATATAGATTAGCTCTGAAAATAATGGAAACAATTGAAGTGTATAATGGCCTCAATATTTTCTTTTTACCTGAATACCGTTAGACCAGAAAACAAGTTAACCAAAGTCTGATCAAACTAAAAGTCAGTTTGGAGAAAAAAAAAATTGTGTTTTTAAATTACTTATTTTATAAGCTCCCTAGCTACATGAAGATTAATAAGCCTTCTATAGCTTTGTCATCTGATAAAATTTGCACAAATCTTGTCCATTATACCATTAAGTCCTTTACCCTTCTAAATGTTTGTGCTGTTTATTTAAAGCTGTTGCTATGTTATAGTCATCTGATTTTCAGGGGCTTACTGGAATAAATGAAGGGCTGTGAAAGTGAATGCATAATTGAGCTACTGAGAAGTTATATTCATATGCAACATTAAACTGGACAACCTAATTGATAAAGTTACTTTAATTGTTATAGGTCAGCAAAAGGAAGTTGTAAGAACTAAGATAAAATGAGTTTCTGGTCTGGCAAGGTCTTGAGGGTTCTAAAGACCTGTGGGCACAGATGATAGAATAAAAAGCTGAGCAAAACACAGTGGATCATCAACAAGAAAATGTGACATGCCTTAACAATTTAGCACCAGGAGAATAACAATAAAGTTTGATAAACACTTGCATCTCCTGGTGAGCAAAGTTTCCTTTCAGGTTGATTCCCTAATTTCCATTTCTGTGTGTTAAATATGTAATATTCAGGTGTATTTCATTTTTCTCCCAGCTTGCCTTTGCTGCTCAATTTTCCATTTTGAGGTTAAAGCTAAAGTTTTTCTGGGATATTATTTGAAATAAGATCTGACTAGGAAATGCCTATGAATCAATGCCAGAATTAATCAGATAAAAATGTGGTGTGGCAACCAGACACACAAAAGTAACCATTATTTTGTATTGTTATGACTCCCACCAAAATATCACGTCGTCACAGAAAAGCAATTCTGTAGGATTCAGTCACTGAAAAAGGAGGAGCAATCAACACAAAGTACTTTAATTTTGTCCATCTTGTGTGAAATTAGTCATTGGGAAAGCATGTTGACTTTGAAAATAGTTCAGTTCCTACCTCAGTAGTTTAAAACTTTTTTAAGCTTGCTATAAAATATAAACAGAGCATCCAGGACATTTAAAGACACCTGTTGACTTACAGGCATAAAAATGGCAATGGCAGAACACTGACTCATATTTTTTATGAGGTCTTAATGCCCTAGTTACTTTAGAGATATATTTGCCGATGTTGTATAGTATTAAAATCACAGTTTCATTATATATTAGGTAGGATAGTTTAATAAGCCTAGTCAGTATATTGGAATGATTTCTTTTAATTAATAATTTTCATTTCCATGCCTTAGCAATCTGAACGCCCAGAATCCCAGTGCTGCTGATGTGAAATGTGTTTTTATCTGGTCATTTCCTCAAGCTGCCCACCCACACTTTCCGTTATTAACACTGGGATATGTCTTTGCAAATATTAAGGAACCAGAAGGCGGCTGATGGGTGGTGAAAACTGAATCTGGTGGTACTGTGCTTATGACTGTACTGTGATACCATGTGTGACAGCAGAAGGCTGGCTGGAACCCCTAGATGTTCATTCACTTCAGATGTCCCAGTATGGTGGTGTACTCCATTTTTACAGGGCTGTACTGAATATAACAATCTGGGTATTAGCTGGACTCAGGCAAAAGTCCTCATTAATTCTTTTTTTCAATTATTAATGTAAGGTTTTAATGAAGGAGTCATTTAAATACCTATTTTCATTGTGTTTCAAGAATCTTAAAATTTGTTTGTTCAGTTTGCAATATAATGCTGTTCCTCCACATCCCAGACCTAGTCTCTGAAAGCAGAATTTCATCGTTTTGTGTCTCATGAGTCCTTATAAAAATTGAGCTGCACCAGGCCAAATTCTCTCAGTTGGCACCAAGGTAAGCCAACCAGAGTCCAAATTCTGCCCTGTATTAATGCGCTTTTTTTTTTTCTTTTTTTCTTTTTTTTTTTTTTTTTTTTTTTTTTTTTTTTTTTAAAACTGGAAGCTGCATATTTGTTACAGGAGGGAAAATACAGTTCTGGTCAGTCTCTCATCTCCACAGGGCAAGCCCAGCTTTTGAAGTTTTAAAATTATAAGATGCAAGCTTGGAGGAAAAAAGTGTATTGAGAAGACTTACTGCTATAATTCACAGCACAGAACTGTGATTAAAGCTCAGTAGGCAGCCTGACAGCTAAAGATCCCCTGCTGTCACATTTACCCGTGCAAACCGAACTGTTGGTCAGGTGGAGCAGAAACGATATGTCAGACTTACTAACAAGGCAATTAGTAAACAAAAGGGCAATAGGACAACACATAGGAGCAAAGTGACAGAGATTTATCAGCTCAGATTTGTACCTCAGGTCACAAAAAGCAGTGTGGTTGTATTGCATGATGCCTCATTAGACTGGCTGGGAAGCAGAGTTCTCCTTAGGCTAATCTGATACCTTGTTATAACTTGTTCTAGTGTTCCTGATAGCTTATTCGGAATCACTGCACCATTAGTCTAGTAGTAGGACTCATGCAGTAGCAAATACAGAATTGTGAAATTGACCTATTTCATTCAGATTTTTGCATGTTTGTTATGCATTAATTTATTTGTACCTTTTCAATAAAACATGTATTTCTGGATGCTAATTTGTAAAGTTTTGTTATTTTATCTTTTTTTTTCAATATTGGAATGGATTATAATGTCAGCCAAACCAGTCCCAGTTTATCTAACATTTGTAAGAATCTTCTACTGTACCTTTCCATCCCTTTTTCATTTTCAACCATGAAAAGCCACATAAAATAATGGTATAAGTTTCCACTAAATAAGTACTTCCATCACTGATAGGGAAGGACATTACTTAGCTTGACTCAAATATTATGGTATGGCACAGTAGTAATGTATTCATGTTTTACAGAATTTTGCCTTCCACCTCCTGGTTGCAGGTACTGTACTCATAACGATGAGTTAAGAGAAGGATTTGTAATGTATGCTAATTAGATAATAAAAAATCAGATTTCTAAAGATGAGCTGTCTGCTCTTTGTCTTGTCCCCATGCTGGATGAGGAATTGAAGAAGTTCAGCAGAAAAGCTTAAGTTAGGAGTAAACACAGAACTTTTTTTCTTTTTTTAATTACCATACTGTATTAAAATATATGCTATTTTTTAGGGTGAATGTAATCAGAAATCACACCAGTTTTGAAAAACAATGAAGTTTCATTTGCCACTTTACCATGACTGATTGAAGCATTACTCTGTTGCTCACAAGCCCTGGATGGCATGAATGAGAACTTTCGAAAATTATTACCTTGCAACTCAGCAGATGGCCTTCATTAATGGCAATTATATGAATTTACCAAGCTGCTCAAGCATTATCTGAGAGAAGGCATTATTTAGCCTCTGTGCAATTACTAAGTCTCTACCACTTTCATGACTTCACTACAGGAGATTCAAAACAGCTGCTGTTGTCACTTTTTTTTTGTTAGCTGCCTAGAGCTAAGTACATAGATTTCACAGATAGAGTACCCTAGAATCTGGGACCAGACTGTATCATTGGTCTGTAATGGGTGCTTTCTCCCACTGGTTTTGATTAAAGATCAATTTCTAGAGTTGGCTGGTGGCTGTATATCTAATCATACTTATGCTCTGCTTGTGTAACTGTGCCTTTCACAACAGATAAATAAATATTTTAGTGCTTCAAGTGTTCTACGATATACAGAATCAAAACACTATGTACAGAATCAAAACAATCACATTATCTTGTTCATCTTACAGTTTATCTGGGTGGCTGCATCATATTTACTAAAACTGAGTGGTGCTCAGGTGATGTTCTCATTTTGGCACGTAGCTGCAGTTCCATGTGCTATGGAGGGTGACTCCAGTGGAACGTGTGTGGTGGATCTCAGCATCTTTTTTGTTTGCTCGCATTATCATTTTAGTTTATTGTTGCAGTATCCTATTTGATTACATAAAACTCTTCAGAATAAACAGAATAGCCTCTGCTGCAGTTCATGTCAAGCCTGCTTCTTCCTCTTGAGAGAAATCAGCAGCAGGGTTAACTACTGAGTAATATTAATAAGTGGCAGGTTGTTGGAAGCCACTGCATCTTTTTTTTTGCCTTGATGGAGCCTCAGTATCCCTCTGCTGCCACTTAACTGATGCCATCTGATGAGACTCTTGAGAAATGCTGCTCAATCTCCATTTTTTAAATTGTGCCTTCAGAAAAGAAAATAAATTGTAAAACTCTTAAAACTCTATTTTTGCTATATTTTTGTTGGCATTTAAAACAAGAAGCATCAGTAGTTTCCTTCCTTGTCCCTGCCTTCTCAGCTTGATAGGAACATTTGAGATGAGCTTGCATGATGATGTCATGTTTCATCCAGGTGCTCATTTTGGCAAGGTTTTGACAAATCTGTTAGTTTGGAATATGGCTGTTGCATATGTCAGCTTCAACAGCATATACAGAATTACTGATAAAGTGGAGAAAATTAGTATTTATTAATGCTTGGAGTATTTCTGAACTCAAAAGTAACTGGCAGTGAGGTCTAAAAGAGAGTTTTAGATTATAAGCTGTGAGTTCCAAGTGGTCTTATGGGAATCAACTAATCACACACATTGGTATTTCTTTTTATCCTGGTATATTTCAGTAGAAGAAGCAAAAGAGACTTTTAGGACTGTATTTTGCTAAGGTTAAGCAATTGCAAGGAATATGGTTTCTGCAACACCTGTAGCACTATTTTAAAGATGCCAGATCATAGTTCCCATTGACTTAGAGCAGAATATAGAACAGTGTGTAAGAGATAGAAAATAAACTAAATGATCCAATTATATTTTTCTTGTCCCTCATATAAGTACTTTTTGCTTGCAAATAAAAGTCTACTTTTCCTTATTCTTTAAAGGGTGTTAAGCAACTTCCTATTGATTTCAGAGTGTCAGCGATGACTCCAGACAGAATTGACATTAGAAGGAAGAGGGGGCACACAGAGGTCTTGTGTGTCCTAACAGCAACACCAGGCATGTTTCAATTGACTCACCCAATATGTGCAGAGGATGTGACAGCGTGCATTTTTGGGTACATCTGCTACATACTTCTGCTCACACATAAGGGAGGAAAGAGATTCTGGCCCCAGCCTGTAACCCCTGTTGGGTTGTTTCTTGGACAGACACAGCATCATATGGCAAGAGCTCAGGGACCAAAAATTGGCTCAGCTTTCTGACACCACCACAGATACTGTCAGAGCACAGTGCACACCACTGTTTTCCACACAAAAAAAAAAAAAAAAAAGAAAAAATTCCATTTTAACTTGAGCCTTCATAGAGGATTTCACCCTAAATTAAAATAAAATACCTTTGCAGTGATTATACTTAATTTATGTTAACAATGTCTCAGGCCTGTGGTGTTTGCTGGTGTTTTCCTACTGCCTAAGGACATTTTAAAAATACATCAGTATTCAGATCAGTTTTTTCACTTTGGTAGAACTGACCTAGTTTCCTCCATAACCCCCATCCCCTTAAGAAGGAAACATTTAAATAGAATATCCTCAATGAAAATTCTAAAGCCAACATTCATAATACTTCTTCCACATGGTCTGAAATTAAAATTGTCTCATCTCCTCAAGTTGTTAAACAAGACTGAATTTGCAGGTTTGTGCTTTTTAATGTGTTAGCATCCCCATGGCATCGTGGCAACATCCATGCAGTGTTACTTCTGGTAAGGGGATTGCTGCAACAATTGCAAAAATTAAGCAAAGTTTGGTTTTGAAAATAGACACCAGTGGTTTTCCCAATGCAAACATGTAACTGCTCAAAGGCTAATGAGAGCTTACCATGTAAAAATATTCAGAATGCCAGCAACCTTGAATGACCACATTCTGTCTGATATAAATAGCTCATTAATAGAGACTAGTTGTCACAAAGCAGCTTTTTCAAATTCAGTTGTCAAAATTCAGTAGCTGCAGGCAACAACTTACATAATACAGACATGTCGGTGCTTCCAGTGAGAACAATAAAGTATCACATGCCTTCCTGTCAAAGGTACTTTTCAGCCATTTCAACCTCCCTGTACTCACAGGTATCTATCTACTTGTCCCGTTGACATTGACAAAAGAACTTTCATCAGCTTGCACTCAGGGGCAGACTGAAGATTATGTAGGGTATATACACAGTAAGCTTGGGTGTAAGATTGCCTAATTCTACTTCTGTTGGGATTTCTTAAACACCTCTCATAGTCCTATAACAAAATGGGCTTTTGTGATTGGTTGCTAAAACAATCTTGTTCAAAAAGAATCTAAGTTTATTGTAAGCTTGTGGTTGTGGTGTGTATACATAGTATCCATGGCATTCTTCCACAAGCAGTGGTTTTGTGGGGGTCTGTTCCTCACAAGCTCTGCTATTTAGACAGTTCTCAAATTCTCTTGTTTCTCAGTCATTCAGAATAGTATCTTCCCCAATTTTTTAGATTAACTTTCAAAGATAAAAGTAGCTATTACCACAATGTTAATATTTTTGAGTAAACTAGATTGATAGAAAAGAAAATCAGCCTGCTTTCAACTACCCTATGGAACTGCTGTCTTCTGGACTATGGTGTATGACAGTGTTTAGTACAGTATCTTAGCAAGAGGCTATAGCTCTGTATATATATAGTTCTGGAGAAAACATGCTCTTAAAGATGTAAATGTGCTTTCCCAAGCATGCTTATCACATGAGATGATTTTTAAAAAGCAGAACACAAGCACAAAACCAGAAATTCCATCTGATATTCAAGAGATACAAAACTTAACACACTGTTGCTAGATATTTTCCACTTTCATTGAGCTACCACAGGTCTATGGCTGAATGAAAGTGTTCCACTGCTTTGGTTTTCACCTTGAGTAAAATTTCAGACGTAAAAAGTCACTATGAAGGGGAATTAAGAAAGAGGAATTATGAAAGAGGAAATGTGGTTGGGTCAGCTGCATACCTCTGTGCTGCTAATATGCACACTTTTGGTTGTGTTTGACATGTTTTCTTTTTTTAATGTCATCATCTGTTCAGGTGTCATTTTAGATGGATAATTAGATCTGTTTGTAAGTAATTTTGTAGAAAAGCAAATACTGTTTGGAAATTTCAGAAAACCTACCATAAAGGGCAGAGATTTTGATTGAGTTCTGAAAAGTCTGTAGCTCAAGCAAAAATGATGACTGGTGTAAAATATTACCAGGTAAGTTTCCATGGTTTATGTACAAGAGGTTACCAGAGTCCCTGCTGATCTTTGTAGCATTTAAGATGTCTTTGCTCGCTGGTGTTGTAAAGCATGATCTGAATTGAATGCTGAAGCTCAGCTCAAGGAGAGTCTGTCCAGGCATACAAACCAATGCATTCCTTTCTGCAGACATAAATATGTTGAATTAAGAACGGAAAATACAGGCAAGAGGTTATGGGTAAGGAAAAAGGCCAAACAGAATGTCAAAGAGTCAAAAATTATGAAAACAAAATAGAGTGGGAGAGGCACAAACAATTTGTGCTGCAGGTGGCATTTGCTCTCAGAAACAAGGAATTCACAGGCACCAGGGTGGAGAGGTCTGCAGCTCTCCAGTGCACCTTTGCTCTGTAGCTTCTCCCAGTCACAAGATTGGGCATTCTCCTGGCCTGCCCCAAGGACTGGTTCATGCACACCAAGTGAAATGAAATGTGGGTCTTAGAGCAGCCCTGGGAGTCCTGACTGAAGTCCTGGGAATCAGCTCCCGATTTGGAGGGGAGGGGAGAAGAGATGCCAGCAACTATGCTGAATAAAGCATCTTCTGCTCTTCTCACCATGGTAAAAGACTGATTAAGATACTTCTTTTTGCTTGACATCTTAGAAGGGAAAAGTATTTATCATCCTCTCCAACATACGAAGGCAATTAGGAAGACAGGGATTCAGCTTGTTGACAGCAGATGCATAGTATACTGAGGTGTAAGTAAATAACAATCTCTCTTTTATAGCTTAGCATCAGTTCTGCAAGGATGCACACATGTACACTGTTCCGTTGACATGACTACAGAAGCGCAGTGAAACCAATTATGTCCTCCTTGCTCTGGTTATTCTCATGCTAACTCTCCCCTCTGTACTGTCAGTCAGGCTCTTGTCCTCCCTTCCTTGAAAGTCTTCTTCCAAAAATAGATACACAATTCTTTTCTACACTTGAAGCAACAAAAAGTATGGCAAAAGAGCTAAACCCAGATGATGCCAATATATATTTTAAACATAATTTATTGGTGTTTTTGCAGATTTTTTCTTCATTTCACCTTTCACCTGCTTACTTATGATTTACCTAAGTCACTTACTTAGGTTGTGACTTGTTGAAGGAAGCATTTTATTATCCTACTGCAGGTACTGTGGAAATACAGCTGATTATTACTACTTACATGTATCGTCTCATGCTAAGGAACTCCTAACATTTTCGGAAAAGGTTACTTCCCCACTTAGAAATTTCAGAAAACTGTATCTGGGCTTACTGCATCACAGATCTGAATTGCAATGTACTCTGTCTTGGATTGTGTTTATGGGGTTTCTGAGCACCTATTCATTGCTGTAAAATGACTTCTGCCTCATACGTCTGCCCTTCTGGTGTTCAGATCAGCTTGTCCTAAAGCTGAGCATTATTATTGTAGGTACAGTTGTACTTAAAATTACATATTTCATCAGGGGATGAATCATTAAATACCTCTTACAGAAGTTAATGGAATAAAACTGTGTAATTAAATTCTGTCTTAGAGAATTCATCAGAAAAGATGCTGCATCATTCAGGTTGTAAACAGAATACTGCTTCTAGACACCTTTACAAAAGAGGCTGCTAAGTGCACTGTTTTTTCTGGACCTTCTACAGCTTTGCATTGACTTAAATAGTCAAGCCCTAAATAACTTGCTGCTTTGTTATGAGTCTGTATGGGATAATTTTTGGTAAGCAGCTAACTCCTAAAGTACCTGTAAGGCTGTTCCCCTTCTTGCGCTCCAGTAATCTTAAACCAGCTGCTTTGCCTCCCAGCTGAATGCGTGGGGATGAGGCCCATCATCATAACAATAGTACCTGCTGCATCTGACTCACTACAGCTCCTGCTGGGAGAGGTAATAAAATGGGCATTTTTCTGTGCCTGCAAGAGCTGACACAGTGCAAGGAGGATTCACTTCCAAGTTCAAATTTTCTAGCTGTAATTTACCTCCCTCACTCTTTTTGTAATCTTTGAGTAGTGTGGGAGAATAACTTTAGGTTATGTCTGAGGAGACTACCTGCAGAAGCTGAAAAAAGTCTGAGGGCTGTATTGGTGCTTGGTGGGAGTGTTGTATTTCGTGCTCCACAGGAAAGAGAAAACAAAGCCGAGTACGTCTTGCTCCACAGCACAAATGAGATCTGTGTGAACAAATCCCTCTCTGCAGCATGCCTTTACCCAATGAACGTGCAGCACACAGACACTCACAGTTTTAGTAGAAATCACTGAGGGGGTGAAATGATCTGAAACATTACCATTTACCTTCCAGCTGCAGGTTTGTGTCTTGAAACATTGACATTTCACCTGTAATTTAATCTCTATTATTAATGAATTGTGGAAGCTCCTTTCCCTAGGCACTAGACCATCAGACTGTGCATGGAGCCCGCCAGTAAATAATATTGCTAAACACCCATGTAGTCTTACAGATACTCAAAAAATATATAGCTGTACATACAAAAATACATATGTTCTTTTTCAAGTTAGTGACATATAGTAACCATCTAGTTACTGTACTGGGCAGCTGGCTGTAGGTGGCTCTGCTTGAGCAAGGCGGTTGGATGAGCTGACCTCCAGAGTCACTTCCATCCTCAACCAGCCTGTGATTCTGTGATATGTTAATTTTCTTTCTTCAGCTCAATCATACTATACAATGATGTCATTCAAAATGATTCATCTATCAGAGTTGACAAAGGTCAATGTCTTAAAATATTTCTATAGTAAATATCCTAGAGGGGAGATTTCCAAATACATTAAATTAAAATTTGTGCCTTTGTCTTTTTCTATACTGACTGATATTTTGTTTAAGTAAAGAAATCTACAGTAGATCTTACACAGGCATCTTAAGGATGGCATCATTAGATTCAGGAGAATTGCTATATTTTGAAAATATAATCAGATGTACAGATAATAGTAGGAATTGAAAGAAAAGATTTTTTAAATCCATTTGAATTACTTGTCACGTACAGTGGATTGAACAAGAAGCTATATTCCATACCAGGAGGATTTAAATGCCACCTTACTCAGTTTGAGAACAAAGAGATTTTCAGTTTATGTGTTCTGTGTACATAGAAGAGGGAGCAGAATGGATTTGTTGTATTAAAATCATGGCTAAGGTGGTGCTGAGAACAGCATAAAGGGTTTAGTGTGGCTACAGGAAAACAAACAACGTTTGTTTATGGACTTCAATACATTGTAAAAATGAGCCCTGATTAGATATGAACTCTACAAAGAATTTAAGGGGCTTGGTGGAACAGGTATGATTAATCTGTGTTTGGTTGTCAAACTGAATTAGTAAAAAGAAAGTTATGTGAGTGTATATGTTTTATCATTCTTAAATTACATTAAGCATTATTTAACAGTAAAATAGGATAATTAGATTTACAAATGCCTCAAGCATATATTCAAGTTTGGTTGCATCTGTTGCTTACAGACAGTGAGATCTGACATGCAGGACTCTTTTTTTTGTAACAACCGTGCTGTAGATATCATGATCACTAATAACTCTTTGCAGAACATCTGTTAAAAATCGGTTAGCATTGAGAATTTACAGATTACCCAAGGATTATATGATACTATTGATCATATTTTTCCAGAAGTTTTTGAGCTGCTGGATTATTTTTTATCTTACTAATTTAATCACACACTTGTGAGTCTGCTTTTTCACCAGTATAAAGTCAGTTACCAGGATACTGGATTTTAAAAAATCTTCCAGCTAGATACTGGTAGGATGCAGTCAACAGGAAGTTATATGACTTCAAACGTAACAAACAATGACATGAATGTTTCATTATCAGCTCACCTTTGTGATAATCAAGCTTAGTTGTGAATATTTTAAAGAACTTTTTAGTAACTGTTCCCCTATATGAAATACTGTGACCTGTTTTCAAAGTCATTTAATGTCATAATAGTTCAATATTCAAATATATGCCTTTAGACATTTTAGAAAGCCACAGCATTTAAAGCTGTGCAAGCAAAAACAATATGTAGAATCTGCTATCATGTTTTAAGATGAAGGAGAACCTGAAGAAAATACAGTATTTTCAGTGGTTCAGTACACTATGGGTTTTGAAGAAACAAGTATGTAATGGTTCATAACTGCAATTACACAGTATTCTTATATAATGTAGTAATACTTCTTATGGATAATATGTCCTACAACATAACACAATAAACACTGAACTGATCTGTGCATATAATGCTGAGTATGTAGGCTCAACTCATTTTTATAATGGTATCATCCAGTACTAAAACATAAGAAACCAGAAATCATTTGGAGACTATAAAAGAGCTTTCTTTTCCCAAATGTGTACAAATAAGGGCAAAATCCTGATTTCTTCTGTGGTCAGTGTCCATGTTCCCAATGGAAGCAAGATTTCGTTTCGAATGGAGAAAGCAAGAAGATATTCAGCCTGCTCCCCTTGTCTCAGTTTTCTCCATTGGCCCAGGTTTTTTTGAATTCAGTTCTAGAATGACGTATGTGCTGACAATAGTCAAGACAAACAATCTTTTGCTGTATTGTGGAAGTGTTTGTCATGTTTTAGATGTCTGAAATGTATCACATTTGTTATCTTCTTTCCTTTTTTGCCTTTTCTTTATGTATGATACCCCAAGAAAAAGGGTTTGGGATCAGTCATCCCCAAACATTTTGCTACTTAAGAGTGCTTGATTAACAGTATGTCTGTCCACTGAATTCAGAAATGAGCCACAAATCTTAATTCTGTTTAGATGTTTGCAGCATATGCTTGTCAGTGTGTTAAGTTTCATATTAACAGGCTCAGTGGGGAGAGATGGATCAATGTGGTACTGCATAACAAGTCATCAGGACAGAGGAGTGGGGACCTGTTGTCTATCAATGGGACAAGCCATTATTTGTAGGTCAGTTAAGTACTTCTCCACCAAAGTAACATTCATATTACCAAAGAGGAAAGTTTTGGCACTTCTGTTAAGCATCAGCAAATGAGTGAAAGGTAAATAGTACATTTGAGTCTTCACTCCTCAAGGAACCTAAGAAGATTGCTTTAAAAACGAAAATAGTTTAACAGGAAAGGTTCTCTCTGATGAGGAGTGCAGCCTGAGACATAAAGCATATGAAACGACAAAATTTCTGATGAATTAGGTCACAAAAATGCCCACAGTAAATCAGTGACATGTAGGAACTTTTTTTTAAGTTTGGTGGTTTTAGAAGGAAGTTAAAGAAAAAGTTTGGTTTGTTTGCATTTGCCTTTGTCTTCCAAAAAACTTTCTGTATGTTATATATAAATACTTTTATTTTTTAAGTCTGCTTTTAAAATAACTGGCTAGTATCAAGGCTTTGGTTGTTATTTTTCCTCTGAGAGTGTGACAAATAGAACAAAGGCAATGTAAGACAAAGCCTTTTGCTTTCTCTTTACTGGAGAGGTTTAAAAGGGAGAGTTAAGGACCAAGGAAAGTGGGCCAAAACTGTATACCAGAAAAAAATGACAGAAAGGTATATATATTGGCAGTGTTAATTTTATGTAATTTATGTGTATGTACAATTTCTTTTTAAAGGATAATCTTACTCATTGACCATGTCTGACCTGACCTACCAGACTGTCAACCCCTTCTCACTATTGCTAGTTATGGCTGATGAAAGGTAGTACTTTGACCTTTCTCCAGAACTATTTTCACTTCCATTCTTCAGCTTAGCAGTGTTCTTCTTCTTCTGTATGCTGAGCAGCTTACGTATTTTTTTAACATCAGTTTCCTAAGTCTTTTAGTTCATAAGAAAGTTCAGAGACCAAAGAAGCCATTGTTGGAGACTGAGACACCACTCAGGTCAGTTCAGATCGTTTGCATCCAAGTCAGTTGCCTGGAAACACGAAATTTTTTGATAACATAGAACTTAATTCTTCTGGTTTTAGGAAACTACTTGCTAGAGAATGGAAGGGAGTTGCGTTGAAAGATGTGAAGTTAAGTTTTGAAAGTATTGTGGGAAACACAGATTGATGCTCTGTTAACCTAAGCATGCTCAAGTTTAGCAGACACTTGGCTATGTGATTGCATGAACACAGCATTAACGATAGTTCTGTGAGGGAAAGGGACTCTCCTGTCTGGGTTAATATAAAGTCCTTGTTTTGCTCCTATAATTAATTTTATTTTATTTTATTTTCATGAACATTTTAGGTGTATCAATACATGCATGAAACCATAACTGTTAATGGCTGCCCCGAATTCCGAGCCAGGGCCACTGCAAAGGTAGGATACGTGCAGCTGTTGAAATACGTGTTACCAAAGTGATCCAGTAATTGACTGTGCGCGTGTGTGTTTCAGGTATTCGTGTGTACACTGTAAGAAAATTTAGACATCAGTGGCAGCCCAGAGTCTAGAACCAGTGCTACTTCCCAGGTAACAATCATAATGGAAAATTTCAACCTTTATGCTGCTTCTGTAGCTTAAGAAAAGAGAATGATTTTATGGAATATGATGCTTTTTGGAAAGTTGCTTTGCAAAAGCAAATCTACTGGATCTTCTGTAGCAGTCTGCCTGCAACAAACAATATTTAAATGGACTGTTTTCCCATACATCTCATCCAGAGAGGACACAGTTATTTGGGAGGTAGAAACTAAACAATCAAAAATCCCCTTTTAAATAATGGGAGCTGTAGGTATGGAGCAAGTGGTAAGGACGAACAGTGGCAGAAACGGCCTATCAACATTTTATTGACTGCACAGCTAAATGTAAGCCTGGGGGTTTTTTCTGATACATTGCCTGTTTTTTAATAAAATATATTGTGTCTTTGTCCATGTGGACCTGCCTTTCTTATATCCTAAGACAGTGACAGCTATGTTACTGCTGCTACTGAAATGATAAGGGAATTCACACAGCCATGAAAGAACCCATTCTGTGTGCCAGTATGAAATATGCTCTGTGTTTTCATAACATGCACAAAAATAGATGCTTCCAAACAAGGCGATCCACCATGACTTCCTTTTTCCCATTATCATTTTGCACAAAACACTGTCTTTTATGTGGTATAGGAGACTTTATGCAAAATAACTTGCAAACTTATAAATCTTTTTTAGAGAGACTTCTTTATGGTCCCGTTCCTGTGAACATAAACTCCCTGAAGTCCTAGTGGAACTAAGATCTCTTAGCATTAAATATTTATGTTTGGAGATTTTAATTTAAAGCTGTATCAGAAGAGGAAGGTTGGGAGTGTGTTACAAAATGATTTAAGAGTATTTTAGGGAAGCAAGCTCTATAATAGCAGCAAATAACCTAATATAGTCTAAATTGCAGCATATTTTCCATATTAAATAGGACTTTCTTTAATGATTAGCCCATTTTTCTGATTTTAACCTTGTAATTGAAAGCTAATGGTCAATGTAAATTGTAAGATCTTTGGTTCTATATAGAGAAATGTGTATATGAAATCCTGATTTGTTTACAGTGCAGATAAACATAGAAATTGTTGCTATGTTATTTAGTAAATGGGGAGAAGTCCAATTAATGTTTCCCATTCTCATTTCTTACTCATATAGAACAGCAGGTTACAGAGCAATGTTTCAATATCGCAATATTTCCTGGTTATTTCTGGGCTGTCTGCATTTCATTCTCCTAGTGCATTCATGTCTGACATAATATGTATGCATGATGACAAGTTCTGCATGTGCAAAAACATGTAATTGAGAATGATCCATTATGTCACATCATCCACTAGCTTCTATTAAGCATAAGCATTATAGGATGCTCAAAAATATTAGTGCAATGCAAAACTGTTCAAGCAGTTTGAACTAAAAACACATTTAAAAAATTATAAAATATTTTCTTAATGTTTATTTAATGATTTATTAAGATCGATAAGTAAGAAAATGCTTTTAGTGAAAAATCAAGTACAAATGTAATTTTTTCCTGGGTGCAAGCTTTACAGTGTGTTACTTCTTTTTTTTCCCCTGGAATAAGTTAAACAAACTAGATTTTTCTAATTGATTTATGTATCTGTTGTTGTCTTAAGTTTTAATTCTTCAATAAAAGTTTTGATGGAATTATATAATAAAACCTCCTATTCCTCTTCCAGAAGTTACTTGCTTTGCAAGATTTCAAAAAGAGTATAAATTAAACTTTTAATTTAAGAATAAAATTTGAGGATATAAAATAAATAATTCCGTAACTCTGAAAGCAAAACAGAGTTAACAATTCAGTTCATCCACTTTATTTCAACTAGGAACACATTAGAGATCCCACTGTCTTATCCCACAGGAATAAATTTTCTCCCTGTGAAAAGGCAAAGAGGAAATGACTAATGATCATAAGGGTGCACCACCACTGAGTAAGGCTTCTTCTGCCTACTTCTGGTTCTGCTGGTAACTTTCTGTATGATCTTTGACAAGTCACCTAAACTCTTTGTTCCTCTGTTTATTCCTTTATTTCAAAAATATTGGCATAGAGCTTTGATGATTTTAAAATATTTTCAGATAATCAGAAAATGTCAGAGTAAGATACTGAAATGTCTTCACAGGAAGGAGTTCTTCCTGCAAATGAACAACAAAGTGTCTATCACTGTTCCCCCTAAATAGCCAAGTCAATAATTTTTTTCTTCCAGGCAACAGTTGCTGCATTTGCTGCAAGCGAAGGCCATTCACACCCACGAGTGGTGGAGCTGCCAAAGACTGAGGAAGGCCTGGGCTTTAATGTCATGGGAGGAAAGGAACAAAATTCACCTATTTATATTTCTCGCATCATTCCTGGAGGAGTGGCAGAAAGGCACGGTGGGCTCAAACGTGGGGACCAGCTGCTTTCAGTTAATGGAGTGGTATGTGGAAATTTGATAGAGCTTTAATTTTCATCTGGATTTTCATTTTTCACAGCTGTTCTAACGTCATGATGTAAAATGCAGCCACACGAAACAAAAAGACTTAGTTCTGTGAGAAACCCTTCAGTGTGCGTTTGTGGTGCAGCGAGGCACAGCTCCACCAACAATTTTGTGCCAGTACAATTTCTGTTGTAATGGAGAGTGCTTGAAGAGCTTAATTTCAAATCCACACCACCTGCCTAAGTTACGAGTAACCTATATATCCTTAATTGATAATTCTGTAAATTCCTCTTGCAGTAAAAGATTAATAACAGACTGTCGTTCTTTCATTTCATAGCCTTTGAGGCAAACAGCCCTTTCCAAGCACAGTGATGATACAGTGGCACTTGTGTAGTCTTGTGACCTTCAAAGCCTTTGAACACATAAAATTGAAAGAAATTTGGAAAGCACATTTGGTACTGATTTGCAGTGGAGGGTACATTCTAGATTTCTTTTAGTGATATTCATCCAGCTGTGATATCTTTGTCAGACAAATCAGCTGTACAAATGTTCCCATACAGGAAGCATGTATGCTTGGTAAAAGGTACATTTTTTTACATGGTCATTTTTCATGTAAATCAAAGTGGAGTATTTTGTAGTAATTTCACTGTGAATGTCAATATGGAGGCAAAAAAAAATGGGCTGTTGGAATAGAGGACACAAAAGGCTCTGACTCCATGATACGGGTCAAATTCTGCCTTTCATTTTGCTTTGTGTTCTCTTTCACAAAGGAATGTAAAGTACTGAAAAGATAAGGATAATCATTCATATAACCTTACTTTTCCCTTTATGAACATGTAGTCTTTTTCCATGCGAATCTCCATCTGACCTTGTATTTAAATGCATCAAAGGCACAGAGTAGCAGCCTCTGAGTCCAGCCAGAAATCTAAGACTTTAAAACTTAAATTTCTTCTTTGTTGCAAGCCCATAAACAGTAAAAATGTTTCTGTGTTTTCATCTGTTTCTCTCAACTCTAGCTATTCCCTTTCTCTTGTAACAAAATACTTGTGTAACACTTCAGAAATATTTTTTACCATTTCTTCTATCAACTATCATGGGCTCAAAAGAGAAGTACTAGTTCTGAAAACTTGTTTGTGCCAAATAGCAATGAGAAAGGAAAGACAGACCCATTGAAAAGATTATTTAGTCTCAAAGAAAAAGAAATAAATGAAATATTTAAGGAAGTTGGTTGCCTGAACTTCACTGATTTAAAGTTGATCAAAGAGTTTTGTTGTTGTTTCTTTCAACAAGTGATTAAAAAGGCAGACGAAAATAGTTTCAATTTACTAATTGATGGATGGTTCTTGAAAAATCCTTTTACTGTCAACAGTGTCTAGGCAAAGACCAGAGAGGAAAGTGGTGAACATTCAGATGTTAAGATATATTGAATTTGACCCTCTTGTCACCTCTATTTTATGATTCTCCAGTCAAAAATTTAATGCATGTGCTCTAGAATATATATTTAGGTAATGCAGCAAAAAACACAGTACAAAATTCCCAATTGCATGTGGACAAATGAGAAAGCTGTTTTAGAGACACAAGAGGAATATTTTGTATTTAGAGTCTAAGCAACAGTATTCAAACTTTGAATTCAAGTTGCATACTTGGCATACTACGCCGTACCATGGGTAGGAAACCCCTTCCACTAGAGCAGGCTGCTCGGAAACCCATCCAACCTGACTTTGAACTTCCAGGGATGAGACATCTACAAATTCTCTGGCAACCTGTTCCAGGGCCTCACCACCCTCATGGTAATGAGCAACTGTTCATAGACCAGTCTTGGGGTGAATAATCCCACATAATATAAGCTGTAAAAAGGCAAAAAATATAGCAATGATTATTTGTTTGCAGACATCTTGAGACGGGACAAAAAAAAATCTAAATTTAGCATTGTTCACTGGGACTAATTCACTCTGTGATTCTCTTAATTTAGCTGGAGAAAAGCAAAAAATACACAGTATGTGCAAATGTGCAATAGAACAGACGGCTCAGTGGTGGGACATGAAATGAAATATCTGTAACTTGTTTGTGCTCAATCACTGATGGTTATCCAACTTCATAATTAGCCACATAAAATTAGAGCTGTGTGTTCAGAATCCAGATTTGTTATCCCAGCTTGACTGGGGAAGAGTGTTCCTTGAGCTGCTTCACTGCATGTTTAAAAAAAAAGTGTTTTCTCATTATGCTGGGGATTTTGTTACATACTTTTGTCCCACATTCCCTAAAAATAAAAGAAATTGAAAGCAGTAAGCCCTGCAGATGGCTCGACAAAAACACTTGCTGGTGCCTGTTGATATCTGGCAAAGATTCTGCATTTGTCAGATACCTTGTGTGAGTCAGATACAGAAAGGATGCAAAATAGATTTAAATGACTAATTTGTTAACCAAGTATTCGTTTAGAGATACCTAATAGAAATAATCTTCTCAGTCTCCCAACTTGTGGGCTAACAGATTTTTCTTTTTTGTCTTCAGGAAAGTGAATTTTTTTCTTTTAGATTTATGGCAAGTCTGTGAACCAGGATAGAGTAATGGTTGGTATTTGCCCACACAGTATCTGCAGTTCTTTCAGCTGTTCTTGTCTCTATAGTGTTTTGCATCCTCCTCTTTGACACAATCTGCCAATGGAATAATGGAAAAAAAGGAATAAGTGTATATAAGTATATGTAATAAAAAATTATATGTTAAGTAAATATATACTTTCTAAAACAATTTTACCCATTTGTCGGGCAGTTCTAAAGGAACATGAATGTGTCAGATCCTTGCAATGTCCCCCATCAGCATAATCCAGTCAGCAAAGCACCTTGTATAGGAATGACCAAACCAGCAGGAGTCCTTTGCCAGCACAGCTTTAGAGGTTCGCAGAGGCAGAATTCCAACAGCAAAACAACTCCCTTTGCCCTTTCATTTTTCCCCACTCCAACGGCCTCTGCTATTTCACTTCTGCAGCTGTTGTTAAGCAGGTAAATTTTTTCTAATACCTTGAAAATTGGAGTGCAAGCAGCAGTAAAGACATTAAGAGCAAGTGTAACAATCATATTAATAACAGCTGAAAACTGTGGTTGTCAAGATCTGAGTGAGGTGTGTTCAGAGAGCAGGATTTGTATTTAGCAGTGCTATGTTCCCCTTTGGTTTTTTCCCCTCTTTGCTCATAGCTCAGAGCATTAGGCTTAATTCTGTATCATTACTATTCAGATCAATGGGAATTTTCCATTGACCTGATAGCAGCAAAGTCAAACCCTTCATTTCTAATTAGAAAATACTGTCTAAACTGGAAAAACAAGGCTGGGGACAAACAGGAGAGAAAACAAACAATCATTAATTAAATGCAGTTTGCTTGGTGGTTGAATGAAGTATTAAAACACACCATCTTATTATTCCCCTACAAAACAATCACAATTTCTTATTGGTGTCAATAAGAACCATCCAGCACTTTGAAAGCAAACAAATGTTTCTACTTCACGTAGCTTGGGAGATTACAATGTTTATTCAAAGCCTGTTCTAGGCTCATGCTGTTGCACAGCAAAACCAAAATGACACCACTGAATATCCTCTCATTTCCTCTGAATGGCCATGCCATACTGACCATGATTTACAAGCAAAAAAGGAAATATAAAATAATGCCAAATTTTGTGCATTTTCTCTTATGGTGAGACTTACATTTCCAAAAGCATGGTGTACATAAGAGTTTTAAAACACAGCAGGTAGTAAAACTTTGATTTATTTTAAGTGGGAAGAAAAATACTTATTTTTAGGTGACCTAAAATTCACGTGAAGGTCGCAGTTGTTCAGGCTGTTGGGGTTTTTTCAGAAAAAAAAGGGATCCTTTTATTTTTTAGTACATCTTAGAACAGGTGGACAATCATGGACCATTAGAAAATTTTTCCCTTTTTCTTAAGATGTGTAACAATGCACGTGCCTAAAAAGCATATGACTCCAGTCAGTCCACTTAATGGTAGAAATGGAATACTCTATTTAACAGCCAAGTCACCTCCTTGTTTTGGAAATTTACTGTTCCAAGCAACGTTAGCATAGAAATCAGGGCTTGAAAATTAGTACGTGCCCAGCAGTGCATAGGTCTTATTTAACATTTTCTTTTTAGTGGTCCCTTAAAAAAGGTAAGGTGTGGAAACTGCATAAAACTCTGACAAGCTTTCCA
Source organism: Illadopsis cleaveri (assembly GCA_013399915.1). Taxonomy (NCBI): domain Eukaryota; kingdom Metazoa; phylum Chordata; class Aves; order Passeriformes; family Timaliidae; genus Illadopsis; species Illadopsis cleaveri. The sequence continues at coordinate 498,431 of VXBB01016056.1, read as the reverse complement.
TATGAAAAAGACACAGCCCTAGATCAAAGCACCATTTTCACTATTCAATCTGCTCTCCCTGCTCAGAGTGTGGAAGGAGAGCACCACGAGAACGCGGTGGAGCTGCTGAAGGCGGCCAAGGACAGCGTGAAGCTGGTGGTGCGCTACACGCCCAAGGTGCTGGAGGAGATGGAGGCTCGCTTCGAGAAACTGAGAACAGCCCGGCGCCGGCAACAGCAGCAACTGCTCATCCAGCAGCAGCAACAGCAGCAAACTACACAGCAAAACCATATGTCGTAGGTGAGAGGATTCATTGTTCTTCCCTCAGGCCCGCTGGCAGCACCCAACCTGGGCCAGCCACTTCCAGGGGTCTGTCAGGGCGGCATCTGGTGCCAGAGCCCGTCTCAGTCCCAGACAGGAGCAGGGCAGCCCCAGGCCTGGGCACCTGCCTGGGGATAGAGACAGGCTGGGACATGAGCCCACAGGTGGGCCCAGTTTAGTGGGACCCCATGGCTGGGCAAGTCAGGGCTATGGGGAGCTGGAGACTGGACCTGCTGGGGCATTGCTGGGGCAGAAGGTGGTGGCCCTAGGGGCTGACTTGAGGCCCTGGGCTGTGGACAGGATGGAGAGAGCCCCAAGGGGGACAGTCAGGGACCTAGAGGTACCCTTGGGGCCCCAGCCAGCACTTACTGCAGATGAGCAGAGCTTATTCTTTGGTACATTTCCACATGATTTTTCCCAGTAAAAATGCATTTTGAAAAGAGGTTAAAGGCACTAGCAAATTCTGGAGCCAGTTTCCAACTAATAACCCTGAGATCAAAAGCCACTGAGTGCTTCTGGTTTATCTGCAAGTGAAAGAAGTCCTGGGAACATTTTTTTATATTAACAACCAGAGTAGACAAATAAGAACATGCCACCTAATCTAGATAGTTAAAAGCATTTTCAACTAGTCTGTTGCCACTCTGCAATAAAACATCAAGATTTGCTGGTGGTAGGTGAAGAAAAGTCTTCCAAGTTTCTTGCTTGCAACAGGGAACCCAAACTTCACTCTGGTTACTCTGCAGGGCACCTTGTAAGTGCTTGCTTTGGGATAGTTTGGTAGGAAGTATTTTGTTCACTCTTGACTGACATTCAGTATCACAATAGCTTCCAAGAGGCTTGCAAGTCTCCCCTTGGCATGTGAGGTTAAGAGATACTCTGTATATGAAGTTTTTCTGAAGTCAGTGAGAGTTTGTGCTACGAATACACTTACAGATATGCTCCATTTGCTTAAATAAAATCAAGTAGGAAGCATGCTCCAATGATTTATATCCAATGTAAATCACATCATGTATCACCACATCACGTCACGTCACATGATGTAAATTTACATCATCTCATAGCTGTTTGTTCCCAAAACAGTATGTGTGTACTAAAGAGTCAATAAGTGACTCAGAAAGTCCCCAAATGGTCAAAATCTGAAGCTCCCAGTGATGGTTTCATCCTTATTAGTGTTGACACTGACCTCTGTTGGAATTCAGGGGGAAACACTTATCTTGTAAACACCCTGTCCCATGACCATCAGAATTCTGGATTTGTTGATGCAAACAAGGGCCCTGAGAGGGTTTTGAAGCCCACCTCAGGGCCTCAACTCAGACAAGAAGTATAAACGGTAGTATTTCGTGAAGTAAGTTTGGGGTTTCTGTTTAGAACAAGGTCATTGCAGGAGACAGACATACACATGAAGTTTTTAATTTTTTTCAGTTACCTAAATAATTTCATTAGCAAGTAAGGAATTTTTGCCGATTTTAAAGTGAAAGGGGAGAAAGTCAGGTAGAGACAGCCAGCAGCTTAATTCTTCCATTCTTTGTGCTTGCTCTGAGGAATGTGCTTCTTTAATTCCAGGTTGTTCTCAAGAAAGAAGAAGCCTCAATCAAGAGTTCAGTAATCAAGCAACCAGAGCTGTACTCTAGTAATCCAGCAAAAGCAAACAACTACAGGAACATGAAACAGAATTCATCTGGAGAATGTACAGTACCAGACTAAAGTGAGCCATAGGGAGGGAACCATCATGATAAGGCTTTTCAGCACACAGCAGTCACAGATACCTTTTAGTTCTTGTGACTCTGTTCCTAATGAGAACAGCATGATTGGTAAACCCTATGAAACAGCGAAGTCCAGGGCTTCCAAATAATTCTGTTTGATCTCATCTTGCACTCCTTACTCTGACAAATTTCTAGTTGGCTTTCTCTAGTCACTGAAAGTTTTGTTTAAGGAGGTTAAGATTGGCTGCTTTTGAGAGCAGGATCTTTCTCTACGGTTATCTCCAAAAATGAAAAACATCAGTTCAAAATTTTGTCACAGACATCAGACTCGTACATCACACTTCATAACCACTTTGTACTATATATTGTAGAGCTGTTTTAACCTAACTTCCTGTTTATAATTTTCAGATTTCCCTCTCGAAATAGCAATTTACTATATTTATAAAGTATTCCATTTGTAGAAGCAATTGGCTTTTTACTCTTGGTGTTTCCATATATTTTATTATGCATCAACAGAGTGAGAAAGTTTTAGGTCAACTTTAATTTTATTAGTAGTAAAGTTAGGGAAGCCTAGAACTGTATTTTTAAACGTAGGTATTGCTTGTATCTATTATAGTTACTATTCAGAAATCTATAACTAGATATATTATATATTTATTCCATAAAATATATATTGTCTGAATGTACCTATTAGAGAAGTAGGGTCTTTGCTTAGCATGTATTGCAAATGTAGTAAGCTAATGTTAGCAAAAGACCAAGCTTTGTTTGGCAGATATTACTGTGATAGCATAATCTCTGCATTTCCGTATTGTTTAATTTATTTTCCAGTCTAATGTTAATATATTTTAGAGAGGAGGAAGTGTAAGTTGTTTCTTCTGAGACTCACACATTATCATTTAAATCAAGTTGAAATTAGAGTTCTGAGGGTTGTTTTTTGTTTTTTAAACCAAATTGGAATGTGCAAGCAAAATCTGTAAGTTCTTAAGTTTACATGTCTGCTTTTCCAAAGAAGATAGTCGAAGCTGGAAGGCTATAAATGTCATCTGCTTTCAAGAAAATGGACCCCCAAATCCTAATATTATTTTTACATGCCTTCTATGCTTCATAAGAAAAGACTTGGGAGAGAAAAGGAGATTAGGGGAAAATCATACAGTCATTGCATGTTGAAAACTCCTGCTGATGTCAGTGAAAGTTCAGTAAGGTGAAGAGTGGAATGTAGAAATGGTCGGAAACAGTGCTCTGGTTGTGAACTTGGAACAAAGTCAGAAAATTAATATATTGGATCTATTCTCAAGCAAAGACAAAGCAAAACAGGGGAAATTGGCAGTATCATAGCATATGTTAGAAACCAAATGCAGACTAGCCAACAGTCTTGACAGTGTTTGATCAGTGTAAGTAGCCATTGAAAGGAAATTACTGTATTTTTAAAACTAAACAGCATGAATTCATCTAGAGTAGCATCATTTTATACAGAGAGGTAATTATATTCAGCAGTAATTGGTGACAATATCAATTAAGACAGTGGAGTTTGAGAACTACCAGAACTGAAGATGAAATATATTGTATTGTGCTCTGCACGGTGTCTTTTTATACTTAATAAAATTCTACGTACCTATTTTAAAACTGTTCTCAAACAGGCATTGCTATTAATATTGACAGCATATAAGTTGTTATTCTGACTGCATATAACTGTTCTGTATCTCATCAGTATGATTTGAATTACACTGATAGGTGCATTTTCAGAGACCAAGTATTCAGATTTAGTCAGCCCACTGTACTGCATTTTTCAAACCGCTTCGCCACCTCCTTGCCTCCTCTTCCTCAAAAAATTTGAGTGGAATGTGCTGATTAATAAATTTCAATAATAGACTGTCATTCATATAGAGAAGCATATAAAATTCAATTTCATATATTATTATTCAATAAATTATTTATACACATTAAAATTAACATTCTAGTCTTTGCCAACATTAAACAGTAAGAACTGTCAATTACTTTGAAGTAGAAACAGGAAGAAATAACTTTCTGTTGCTTTTCATGCCCTTTACTGATCAATAAAACATACAGCTACTTAATCACAGAATAACCACTGTCCCTAAGCCTATGAGATGGTTTTGCTTGTAGCCGGTATTTTCATTTATGATTTAAATGTATTTAGTCCTGATTCAACATGATATTTCCACATGTGCACAGCTGAATTAGTATCCAGAAGGAGTGCAGGAAAGACAGCCCTTTCCACATGCAGGTCTGCAGGTACTTGTGCATTGTATTTTAACTTTGGTCTCCTGGCCTTTGCCGTTACACTACACTAAATTGATATTCTTTCAGTCAACTTAGTGAGTTTTATTGCCTATATTTACCTTTGGGGCTCCCTCACGTTTCTCTGCACTGGCAGCAAACTGAGGTAGGAGATCCAAGATGCCTTTTTTTTGTCTCTTTATTACAGTAACCAAAGGAGTATTTACATGCTCTTGCATCATGTTCACTTGCACCAGAGATCCAGATGCAGGATTTAATAATAATAATAGATATTGAGGGTTGATGGCATTTACTTAGTGAAGTTGATGGCTGTGCTGTGCTAGCCATAGTTTTTCTGTTTGTGACATTTGATCTGACGGGCACTTTATAAGGTATTGAAGAATTCCATAGTCTTTGATAAAGCAAAAAGCTCACCAGCTTGAATTTCAGAATTATGCATAAAAGTGTCTGGAAGTACTAAGGACCTTTCCATGTGTAAGCAGTGGATTATTAGCTAGAAGCAGTACTGTCCATCCGTAAGTGAGACCGTTTCCATATCCAGAATTCAATAAAACAAAACTGATTTCTAAACCTGAGAGTATTCTGGGCCAGTTTGCAGGAATGTGCTGCCTGCTGCAATACACGTCTGATGAGACATACAGCTCATTGTGCTTAGCCATGAGAAGGTCAGAATGAATTAGTGATGTGCTCAAACAGTCTTGCAAGCAGACCCATGTTAACCCTGCTTGTCCATGAAGTGAATGCAGTCTGAACTAGCAGAAAGATTTAGATACATGTTTGATAAATTCATTGTCTCTACCTTCAGCTGTCCAAAATCAAGCAGTGGAGCTTACAGTAACTGTGTCCAAATTCAGGAGTTAGAGGCATCCATTAAATGGTATGTCTCTGACATACATCTTAAAATAGAGTAAGGCGTTCTGTTAAAAAGATCATAAGCAGAGCCACTACTACACAACTTAAACTACTAGCTTGGAATAAATAGTAGCATTTGAGGGGGTGTTGCTACAGTCATGCACAGTGTCAAAATAATAAATAAAAAGTCCCCAGTGTTTGAATTCCCTAATCCTAAATCTTTACATTCATAGCTCAGATGACCAAGAGGCCTTGCACATATTCTGGTTTGTAAGGAGGTTTCTGTCACTATGGATGTCTGTTCTGAACCATTTTAAGAAATTTAAGAGCTCAGCACAGGTATTGTTAGTAAGATTATTTGGTTGTGGTGCAGGAGCAGATAGCAACAAGTTTCAGCCTGTGAATGCTAATAGCAGAAGTCTGTACTGCCACCCCTAACACTGGGCTACTGTGTGTGCATTTTACAATACCTACAACCAAAGAGATGAACTATTGCTTTTGATTTCTGATTACAAACAGAGATGCACAAAAATGACAGCCACTAAACTTCTACCATAGGAGTCTAGGATAACAAAAGTCATAGCAAAACTTGCCCAGTTCTGAAATCTAGAATCTGCAGCTATCTACGATTAAGTAAAAAGATTACAAAAGCAGATGTCTAAAAGAAACAGCCAAGATCCAAGAGGAAAAAAAGTCAAATAGGAGTTTAATCTCTGATTACCTTTCAATTTGCTTTCTTACAATTATTTTCACATATTCTTGTCAACTCATTGACCACAAGAGAAGCATATCATTCAGCAATTGCAGTTCCTGTTGTCAAAGTCATAAACATCTGATAGGGTGGAAGAGTACCTCTTCTCTTCCTCTCTCTGAGACACGTGGAGCTGAATTGTGCTGCAGAAAGATGATACCCAAACATATCCCAGTCCTACAGAGACTTTCTTCATTAGTCCTGTTACAGTTTCTCCCCACCAGCAACACTCAAGTTGAGAGAACTCTTAAAGAGTGTTTTCTCAAAGTGAGTATGTTAGACACACAGACGCACAAATTCATGTTCAGTTCAAGGAAAACTATATTAAGCCTGAAGTTGTAAATCTTGCCCAACGCTTTAATTTTGACATCACAAAACAGACCAACATCAGCACTTATGACCAGATGAAAGCCTGAGATTAACTTGTGAACTGGCCCAATTAAAAACTGGATCTCAAGAGACACTTCCGTAACATTTCTGTTGAGATTGAAGAAACATAAAAGACAAAGTACAACCTCTGAAGTACAAAGTAGCACTATAGAAGAGAGAAGATACTTAAAATTTTTCCCATATCCATGAAAACTTCTCCAGAAATACAGAATATTATTTTATGTGAACAAGTTATTTTTTTATGTTGGGAGGATAAGCCATGTCTTTTATAGCAGTTTTTTGGAAAGAGCAACACAAAATGCTTAGCTGAAACAGCATGGGAAGAATTCTGGGTATGTTAAGATAGCCATGAACAGTATGGTGTGTAAGACTGGCCCCAACTCAGATGAGAGCAATTCAGGGTTACTTTTTCACTGATCTCTCTCCTATCACTCCACCTTTTGGCTTCACAAATTCCCTTTGACAAGAGCCCAAAGGTCAACACAAAGGTATTCCAACTGCAATATTCCCCTACCCTTCTTTCCATGTGAGTTTTCTGTTGGTTGAGCCATGCCACTTCTTGATCACCTACAGTCTCTTCAGCCAAGTGTGGCATTTAGGCTTTGCCATGTCTACCTTGTGGACTGCTCTGCTCTTCACTTGCACTCCATATCCATTAGCTGCCCTCCCGTGGCCACCATAGTCAGCTGTCTTACTTGCCTTGCACAAAATAATTGCACTAGCCCTCAAGGATACATGAGGAAAAATACATTGAGAGGATAGAAAAATGGTAGATAAACCTTGAAAAAAAATATAGATATGCCAAGAATGTCACCTCTTTTCCTGAGTCACCCCTTGTTCATCAGGTAACAATTTTCACTTTCATTTAGTTCCCTGCTGCCAAAGCACTCTATGCCGTGAGTGTGGAACAACCACACACCTTCCTCTGGCTTAAAAAACAGCTCCTTGTCTGGAAACAATGGACATCTAGACCTGCTTGAGGCATTACACTGTGAATTCACACACATGCAGTAGGTCAGAGTCACTGTGCACACACGGAACACGTGAGGTTTACAGTTGAAGAAAATCCATCATATCTGGCATGTAGACCCATGCCTGTCTGGAATTTCACCGGTGAAAATGTGGAACCAGCTCCTGGCAGCATCGGAACACTGAGTCTATGCCTTCAGCCATCCAGTCTGAAAGTGTATTATAAAAAGACATCCAGGAACCCATGTTTCACTTGTTTTGAAATTCTATTTCAAAGTAAGGTTTCAACAGTAAGCAATGAGAAAGCAAGAGCCTTTCTTAAACTCCCAGGGACCAAACTATTAATGTCTTTTCTAACACCATGCTTCAAGTGCAGAACTTACACCCATACCACCTTTCAAGTTTCAGTTTTTTGCACGTTGTCCTTATCTTGTCTGTAGGGTTGACAGAAAGAAATTAAACTATTCACCGTTGGGTCTTAGTACCCCTAAAGCAAAACATAAACTTGGTCATGTGAAAGAGGTTAAGCATCAATTAACTCAGACCAAAGTGTAAGTGCCGACTGGGTCTTTTGAGCAATGTTTGTCTCCACTGTGTGTATGGCACTGTAGCAGGTTTACAGCCCCGTTGTACGAATCTATCTATGTGTTCCTGCCTCGGCCTGATTCCGTTTAATGGGCCTGGCAGGTGGAGCTCGCAGCTGAGTAAACATGCCAAGGGAGACGCCTAGTGTAAAACGATGCTCATGGCACCGAGAGCTGCTCGCTCCGCTGTCGTTGCCGAGGGCTTCTTTCCTCCTAAAGAGCTGCACACAGAGATGTACACAGCATTCGTTCAGCATATTGCCACACATTTTACTGTGAGTGGACAGTTCGGAGCTGAACTCGATTTACATGTAGAGTAACACCACAAGAGTGAATATTCTCTGTTCTAAGAATGGCAAGTAGCAATAGGATTATGGCAGTAAGGGCAATACTCTTACCTGGGTATAATTCTATGGTTAATGTAAATATTGCTTAACAAGGTTATTAGACCACACACAGGGTCTGATCACACTTCATTTGCTGTTGCTGCTGCTGAAGATTATACATGTGCTGATGAAAAAAATGTCCCAAATGCTAGGCAACTGTGTAATCTACTTTGAAGTAAATGATAGGTGAAACACATCTCCATACCTTGCTGAAGGGGGCCATGTAAACCAGGTACAGTAACAAATTGACCCAAGCCGTGAATCTCCCACTGCAGCAGCTGCTCTGCTTTTAGTGGGGGACTTGCCAAAGATAGCCATCAAATTTGGTTTCCATTGTAGCTGTGGTTTTCTCAAGGATGATAACAATCTGTATCACTGCCTGGCACTGCCCTCCTCAGAGGGACACCCAAACAGAATCTTGGATTATTAGATCCAGGTGTATCTATGGATTAGCTCTAGAGACATTTTATTTCTCCCCTTCTAGACACTCGTATAATTTCTTCCTCTTCCTCTACCAACTTTAATCAAGGCTTTGATATTTAGCCAAAGTATGCAGGCATCTAAAAGTTCTCCTTTTTTTTCAGCAGTGAAAACAAACTAGGAGCTACATTTTGTACATTTTTGTACCATATGTTATATTCTCAGGCAGGTTCCTCTCTGAAAGGCCTGGGAGAAAGCAATACCCCCAAGAAGCACCAGCTTGACAAATACAGGAGCCCTCAGAAAACTGGCACCAGTGTTTAGAAGAAAGGACAGAGGAAAGAAGTCAAAATGATAAAATAGTCCTACCTTCAGCAAGCTCCAGAGGTAAAGCCCAGGCTCTGACAGCCTTCACTGTTTGTTAAGGACCAGGTGTCTTGTTCAGTTTTCCTGCTCTGACGGTGGTGCTTAACAGCAACCCAAATTCTCCAGTTCCATTAGAAACCCCCTGACTCTGATAAGGGTTACAATCCTAGGCAAGGAAGGGTAACAGGAGACCTACGTTCATCCTGGAATTGTCTGGTGTGACTACCTAACTGCTTGCCAAATTTAGTTTTTAAGGCAAGGTAAGGCAAAAAATAGATTTTGTCAAAATACATGCCAATGGCTTCAAATAATAATCTCCTGACACCTGTAAATAAGTCTTCCACGGATGCTGGTGTGGCTAAGGCTGATTTCTTCCCCGTATCCCTGGCTAATTCTAGGATGATTATTTAAATCTGCACGGAGCAAGGATGTGAGAAATATCGACTCCAATGACGTGCAAGGGATTTTCATGTGATACAAAAGAGTTTCTTACCAGAGTCTTTGCTGAACGAATGAACCCTCAGCAGCTGTCTGCATTACAATTAGTACACCTCCAAAACATGTTTTAGAAGCAGTCATCTTGCCTTAAATAAACTATTCAGATCAGCTATGCAGGTATATTCATCTCTTACTGAAGAGATGAATACAATCTGAAAGCAAATTTGCTCTGTAAGCCAAGAGTCAAAGAATGACAATCTTCAAAGCTGGAAAAAAATAGGAAGGGAAAAAAAGAATAGTTCCAAGTGTCAAATCAGATGAAGATTTGGCATGTTTCTTTGACTGTAAAATTCACTGTTGAAGCAGCTGAAGTGACTCGGAAGTCAGACAAAACACCTGACATTATTTTCAGAGACCAGTGTCAGTGAAGGTGCAATTAATTGCAGCTACTATCTCTCTGCAGCTAATGGAGGGAACAATTACCTCCAAGAGGTGATTCACCTCACCTGTGTAATGGTTACTGACACAATATTCTACTTTTTTTTTTTCCCCCAGTGAAGACAGACGAATTTTCTAATCATACTCCTTCATCCCTCTCCCTTGTCAGCCCTAATTCCCACCTCAGCTTTAATGTGTTTCTCCTTCAGCCAGTGTAGCAGCATAAATCCACTGTCTCACCTTCCCCATTGAAAGTACTCTGGTTTCTTGGTTTGTCTGTAGGAGCATCCTATTCCCAACTTTTCACTGAAGAAAACATATTGGGTAGTTTTATCTCTTCCATCTCATATTAATAATGGGAAATGCTTCTTTCCCTTCATTCACTACAGAGGGAACTTATAATAATATATTAGATAAGAAGCCTAAATTTTAGATGCTGTAGATTGCAATATTTTAGCTGACAAGCACAAAAAGTTTTACCACAGAACAGTGACTGTCAGAGACCAGCACACAGAAGCCAAGAAAACTCTGACTGTATGAAGTGGTAGGCAGTAACTGAGACAAACAACGATGTCTGTGTGTGTCCACAGCACACACATGATGTGAAAAAACAACTTCAACTGAACAGGCCCAGCTCCCTCAGCCCATAATCGTAAGAGAGGTGTTCCAGTGTCTTAATCATCTTTCTTGCCCTCTGCTTGACCTGCCTCAGGAACTCCATGACCCTCTTGTGCTGAGGAGCCCAGAACTGGACACAATACTCCAGATGTGGCCTCACTAGGGCTGAGTAGAGGGGCACGATCAGCATTATTTGGCACGAAGAAGCTTGGGAAGCAGCAGAAAAAAGGCTCAGTTTAAGTGCATAAAGACAGTATCCACATTTCCCCAGTGACCCAGATGGAAAATGGTTTTGTGCATTTTAATGCCACTCCACATCACAACAACTTCTGAGAGGTATAAACAGCAGCCTGGCTCTTTGTCATGCACTAGTAATAGCAGATGGATTTATTCAGACAGAGTACGCTTTTTGAGTACTTTTTTCTTTCAGGGGAGAGATAAGCAGATTCAAGCATGGTAAGCAGTTAGATGCATCCTATATACTGTGTGATGGTTGCTGCTTTGGCATCCTTTAATGTGCAAAATCACAGGAATCTGACATGGGTGACTGCCACTGCTTTAAGTCACAGGACTTTAGGAAGGTTTAAAAAAAAAATGCAACCAAGTGACAAATGCTGGTCACAGAACAGTACAAGCATGTAAAGAATCATGCCAAATTACACCACCTGTGGTGCAGCAAAAGGACAAAAATTTTCTGCCTGGACATTGCTATATCCTTCAGCATTATTATTGAGTCACTATCCACACACACATTCATTTTGAGGGTATTCAAGTCAGGAACAATTTGAGCATTGCAAGAAAGAGGCCCGCGCTCTGTGATCCTCTGCAAGATCCCAGAACACTCACCAGTCCTTAAGATAGTGCAACACTGCACTTTGAAGCTGAATTTTCTCAGACAACACAACAACATGCTCCAGATATGTGCCTGAGGTAATTTCGTCCTGCCATTTCATCCTCAATTCATTAACTTTCTTCCCCGTAGTCATAATTCAATTCAACAACAGAGGTTACAAATACCTGCAGGTTGCACAGATTTCTCTTTGTTTTTCATTCAGTGCTCTCAGTTGCTACAAGTAATATGCAAACCTGTTCATCATTCTTGGACATAACTATTAAAAGTGCACAGTGACCACTCAAAAAGAAACTTCCTCCAATATTTGACAAAGGCAGAGAGTAAGTTATTATACATTGCTGTTCCAGTATGCATACTTGATATTTATCAGAAACCTTGTTGTAATTGTCCTAGAGCCCCAGCTTGTCCTAAGAGGATCAGGTTTGGCAAGGAGACCTCCCCTAGAATGCAAAAAGGTCTAGAAATACCCAAAGAAATACCCAAGTCACTCAGCAGACAGTTGTGGTGGATCAGGACCTTGCTGTTACTACTGCTCATACTTCACCCAGACCACAGCAGAGTTGATTGGAATTTCCTGTCACAGGGTCTCCAGTTCACAACCCGCAAAGAAGGTCACTTTCTGCAACTGCTCAGTGGTTACAAGGCTCTTGCTCCAGGATATCCACCCAGTCTGAAGAAGAGGCATGGGCTGAAGGTCCTGAGCCTGCCTATTTGTGCTCAACGAGAAGTATGCCTCCTTTGTGACCAAAATACACATTGCAAGGAACACACAGGAAAATGAGGATGAGCAGACTGCTCCCATCATATCTGGGCTCACATGAGAGGTGGTGTCACAGCACTGAATGTGCTGTCCTTGCAGGATGGAAAACACCAACAGTTTAGCCATGTAGTAACTGTGCTTCCTGACATGACCAAAAAGATGACAGAGCCCTTCAGAAAGAGAAGATCATATGCCACACTTATCCACTCCAAAACCTGGGGGGAAAAGAAGCAGAAATCTGATTTAGGGGCAAATTAAATGTCTGAGAAGTGAAAGTCATCATGCAAGCTGAAAGAAGGACCATCTAATTTAGTCCATGTAGTAATGCAACTCAAATACGCACTGGAGACACCATGCCCTGAAACACTCTCTGCTCCCCTAATCAAAACAGTCGCTTTGGCATAGGCAGAAAAGGGCATGAACTCATCTTCCCACATCATGAGTGAGTACTGTAAGTGACAACCCAGTTAATAAAAGAGGAACAATTGCACATCCCCTTTTACTTTGTAAAGGAAGTATTTATCCCTGCTTAGATCATGAAACACAGGGCTTGGGCAAAGGGTGAAAAGGCAGACAGACAGAGAGAAAAATGGACAGATTGGTTTTGACTGAGGAAAGATACTATATTCCAATCCAGATTAAGACACTTAAGTCAGACATGTTCTTCATCAAATTCTTGCTATTTAGGCAGACCCCTGCTCCACACTATGTACTCCTGGAGATTACACTGGGGCCCAGGTGCCTCTCCCCGTATGTTGAGAGTTTCCCGTATTCCCAGTATTCTGTACAACTTTACAAGGACAAGGCCCTTGGCACTGGGGATCCCTAACCCAGCTTGCAGACCTGGAGTCTCTGATTCTCAGCTATATTTAAACATCTAATCCCCTTGGAGAATTTGAGCCCTCATCTGCCGTAGGATTTTGTAAAGTGCCTAACTCCTGGGTATTTCAATGTTTTAAATAGTACAGTTGATTTTTTTTAGTCATATATTTAAAATTCTGTACTTCAACATTTTAGAGAAATAGCATTTTTTAAAAATCCTACATTTTGTAGAAAATCTGTCCCTTAAGTTTCAGATTTTTTTGGGTGGGGGTCTGGGGAGGGAGGGGGAGAAGAAGCAGAGTTCAGCCTTTGTCCTGTACTTCCTATTTTTTTATTCAGACTGGAATGATCAGAACTACTACTGGGCCCAAAATAGATTTACCACTTTCAAATACTACCCAGTGACAGCTAAATAGCATAATGACGCTTTATCCCACATTAGTGGTGAAATAAATTGTTTTTCCAGTACACACAAAGAGCTTTATAAAAAGAATAATCCCACTGGAAAAAGGATTCTTCAGTTTTGAATTCCTGCACCCATAAGGGCCTCAGTTGCAGCAGCCTTCTCTAGAGAAGCCAGAGGGAGTAAAAGCTCACAGAAGTGCAGGGTGTCACTTGAAGGTAGGCACTTCTATTAAGTCCGAAAGAATATATACTATAGTGTTGCTATCTTTGAGTGCTGATATATATTTTTTTTAAAATTTTATAAACATTTATGTGTTATACTTTCTGCTGAATTGGTGTTATGCTTATAAATTCCAATTTTCAGGCTACGGCTATTTAAGTCACATTTGGCTCAGATGCACAGCATATTCTTTCAGTATGGATTCAGGGTTTTTTTCCTTCTTTTACCAAGTGCTTCATTTCATTTAATTGCAGTGGGATAATTACAGCATCAGAATTAATCCAGAGGCACTTCTCCCTACTTCCAGCTCTAAGTTAGAGACCAGGTCTGCGTGTCTGCCATGATGTCAGCTCTGACCCGCTAAATCCTGCCTGAGCCTGCATGTCACCAGAAAGTTTTGAGGACTGTTTAATGTTGGGGCAATGCTCTAATTCTTACAGCACAGGTAGTTCTCAGATAACTCACATTTTCAACTGGATTATACACTGATTTTCTCCTTTTAGAAAGGAAACAGGAATATTAAGCATTCATAAACCACAAAATATTTGCCAGGCACATTTCTTCCTGTAATAGAGGAAGAACAGTTGTAGGTGTTGCTTACAGCTTTTAACCAAGTGACCTTCAATATTAGAATCAAACAGAGCTATTCAGGTCACAGAATCTCCCCCTTGCAGAACTGCTGCTTGCCAGGAGCCTCTAACATCTCCAAAGGCCCTGAGCTTTCTGAAAAAATCACCTGTAACAATATGATGATAAAGCTATGGGCAAAGGCTTTGCCTGGGACACTACAGACATCTACATCAAACATACCAGGATTACATATAATAAAAATTATATGGGGGCTGAAGACTCAGTCAAGCATCACATGACAAATCCCCCCAAAAATACTCCTATGTCATTTTAAAGAAAGAACCTGGTAATACTCCTGTATTTGTTTTCTCCCTTCCCCCAAATGGACTCCTGTTATAGGCTTTGAACTTGCTAAAACCTGCATATATAAAGTATGCCTGTGCACAGATATTTCTAATGGTTCAAAAGGATGTGAAAATAAACTTCGTTGCATCTTACTCCAATATTTTTTATATACTGATTTCTTTTTAATGGGTCTGAAATTTTAAAAAGTGGAAGGTTTTAGCACGTGTTCCGCAACATTTTCTCTCTGACTTTATTTCTAAACAGAGGGGCAAAGGTTTTTTGTTTTCATTATTAGGCTCCAGAGGAAGACTTCTTCAAGAGTTCCTTGCACTTACTACCTATCAATAACTACTGTGCTAGGTAAGGAGGTACCTACCTTATCTTACCTATTCAGTAAGAGCTGATTGGCATTCCAAACCATCAAAACAACACTGCAGTGTTGCACAATTACTGTGAGCACAATTTCAGCTCCTGCTTCTAGATATCATGGCCAAGTTAAACAAAAAACATGATTGTACTTGATATGTCAGTGTGTGAACAGAGTGTGGGCTCTGGCTCTCAAGCACACTGCAAGTTATGTGAACCACTGTATCCATTGTAATCGCAATAAAAAGCAATTTTCCACAGTACTTTTCATTTAAAGAAAAAATCCTCTGAAAACGTGGCTCTGGGAATGGGGCAGCAAGTCTCACAAGGGTTTCTGAGCTGAAAGGATCAATGGAAACCTTCTGCCACAGGAGCAGGAAGGCTGGGCTGGTGCGGAGCGCACTGGGCAGACTTTGGAGCTGGGGAGATTATGAGAGATAGGCTCGCTACAGTTAAACTTCTGTACCAGCCAGGCTAGTCCTTCTTTCAGCTTGAGCACCAAAGCTGTGCCCCTGCCCTTGTTTACCCTCAGCAGCAGTAAACCCCTCCTTTTGAAAGCAAAGGAACAGTTTTGGATACCAGAGGATTTGGAGCAGAGGATCTGGATATTTTACTGTTGTTCAGGCTTCAGTCATCATGAATATCACTTTACAGCTTGGCGCATAAACAGTCCATTTTTGACGCATGAGAAAATGAATACATTGTAACTATATTCTAGGCCTTCTGGCCCAAATCTGTTCCTGGTGAAACTCCAGGGGCTTCAGTGAAGTTGCAGCAAGAATAAACCTAGCTGTCTAGCTGTACTTTGTAATACATTATTTCTGATTAAAGGAGAGTTTACATGAAGATAAAGAGTTGGTTTTTTACATATTCAACCCAAATGGGTTAATGTATACAAGCACATTGCTTATCAACAATAGAAGTCTACATAGATGGAAAAAAATGGACAATAAAAAGGGGTAAAAAAATAGGACTATTCACTTTATAAAAAGGAATATAAGTAATCATGGTATTGTTGAAAGAATGTATTAAAGCAAGATTTTACACCAAAATACATACTTCTTTTTTTCTCATAATCCTTATCTTCCACAGAAAAGAGAGCGATGGAGATGTGGGTTGTGGGAGGCAGACATGGTCAGGACACCCCTCGGAGCAGACCACTTCTGCTTGAGAAGTCCAATTTCATGAGCACTTTTCTAAAAAAAGTTTCACTGTCCTTTTTATTAGGATGTTTAGAAATAACAAGATTCACGTTTCAAAGTTCAGTCATTTTTGTATTTCACCCAGGAAATAAACAAGTGAGAAATTTGTGAAACCCTGTGAGAAATGTGTGTTTCAGACACGGGTAGGAAACAGCTGCCTCAGCCCTTGTTTACTTGGTTTCTCCTCTATTTCATGCTCAGCATAAGGGATTTTAAAGTTATTAAACTTTTCCCCAGTTGCCCAGAGTCACCATCCCTTTACTCTATATTGAGTAACTGCATATACAGCTGGCGTGACCACTGCCCTCCCTGCTTTCTGTGCTTACCTTCCTGGCTTCAGCAGGAATCCCTTTTTTTCTGTCACCAGGTGTGTCTTTGAAAGCAAATTCCCAATATGAGACACTTTCTCCTAGACTGGGTGTTAGTTCACCCATATTTCCAGCAATCAAACAGCTTCAGATGAGAGGGGTGTCTGCTTTCCCACTGCATGAAGCACCTTCATGGGATGTGCCTTCCTTGGCCAGTTGCACAATAGGAACAAACTCCTCTGGAGGTCACTCACTACACTGTGACAAGTAAACAGTCCCACAGAGTGTGCAAGGAAGAGGAGGGTGAATGCTTAAACTCAGGATGAGGCCCAGAAAAATCCCACTTTAGTCATGCAGGGATTATGAGCTCAAATCTTACTATTTAGGTGCTGCTTATGTCTTCACTACTGCAGGCATCCAAGAGGACAGTGCTCATTCATTTGAAGAAGTTTTACAGCCAAACTACTTCATTTTGGGAGCATTATATACAACCTGAGAAGAAACGGCCAGAAGGACTCCCAGCTGCTCAAGACACAATGTCAATGAAATGTAGGAGTCCTAGGATCAGAAAGACAGCTCTTCTTAGGCATGGACCCAGAGGAGGAGTGTGGTGTCTGCTCCCAGTATCAGCTTGATACTATCCAAACAAGACAGAACCATGACAGTGCGGACCAGAGCAAAGACAGCCACCTCCAGATGACTGACTCCACTTCTGCCAACTGGAAAGGGTTTTAATGCTTTTAAAGCTACTTTTCCAAGTCATGTTATATGGCTTTTTAAAACAGAAAATAGTATCAGCTCAAAAGCATATATTGACAGAAGATCAGAGAAATAATGAGAAAAAATGCACTTTTTTTTCCTCTCTTGCTACTCCAGGTCTGAAAGCCTCTCAGAGTGTGTCAGACCCAAATTCACCTGACTTAATGGAAATACTGAAACACCTTTCTGATCTCTCTCTGGGCTTGCTGACCCTCATGTATCACAGTATCACCTTTTTCAAGCACAGATGAGCCATCCCTTTGGCATCATAGCCAGCAACATTTTTCAGCAGATTTCCAGGCAGTTCATGAATGTTACTAATGCTCAAGAAGAAAACAGACTCTATGAATCAATGCTATCTTTCAGCTGGTCAAGGGAGTGGAAAGCAGGAGACTTTTGAGAAAATAGTAGTACAGTAGTACATGACATCTACGATTGTCCAAGATGCATAACCTCCTGAAGACAGGAAAGTGGGGCACCTGCTGGATAAAGGGAAAATATATGCCACTGTATTTGGGAAGGGGAATATCTCCCACAGTCCAACCCTGGTCTGCTGTATCTCTTGGACTCTGTGGAGTGAACACCGTGAAATGCAGTGAGGGTAATGGTCACTAATGAAGCCTAATACTCAACAGAAAACTCCAAAAAAGCATGAGTAAAACCTGCTCTGCTGTCTCTTTTTCAGTCACCCCACCAATCCAATTGGCTGTAGGAGAAGCCTGGCTCTAATGCCCCGGGGCAGCAGCACATAGACAGATGCACTGCTCACTCCCTCCACATTTGGGGGTGAACCCCTCAATCCCTCAGGCAGGGTCAAATCAGCCAGCAGGATTCCAGCCCAGTCTCCAGCTGGCCAAGCTCATTAGGCCTTTAGTTGCCAGGAAGGCAGTTGTGGCCAGCTGTAAGGCTGACACCCCATGCAGAACCTGCCAAAGGTCAGCAGTCAGGTGGCCAGCTGTGAGTCCTCCAGCACGCCAGGGTCCAGCTGAGAGAAGAAAGGAGAAGTGATGAGCGAATCAAGAGTTCTGCAAAGGAGAACATGGAGAAGAAGGAAGAAAGAAGGAAGAAGGGAGGGAGGAGGTTTAGGGTGGGGAGAGGTGAGTTGCCTGCTGTGGTTAAGTCTGAGTGCTCCTGACAAGCAGCGTGAACGGGGAAGAAGAGATGCTGAATTTCCACGGAAATGTAACTACGAATTTGTGGTGTTCCTAGACATATTTAGATGAGCACTATGAATAAAGATCCCTTCATTATCCAAGAACTAATTACTAAAAATGTATCACTTTTAACCCTTAGAGTTTGATCTTTTCCTACAGGCAAAATGAGTGGTTTTCCAAACAAGCAACTCAAGAAATTTGAACATTAAAAAGCAAGATTTTTGTCTTGATGTTATATTTAGGAGATCTTTTCCAAGTTTCTATGTTAGTTTTGCAATGTACAAATGTCCCTTTTGATCTGAATTTAAAATATGTATTTCACTAAGGTCAAGACCTCTGTTTGGTTTATTAGCAAAAGATACAAGAGACTTCACACACAAAAAACCAAAGCTCAGCTGCCTCCCTCAGTCATAATTTAAGTCAAATAAGCAAGGTTTTCAGAGGTAAAACACAACATTAATTGTATTCTAAAAAATGTGCAGAATTATGCCCTTCCTTGCAGTGAGTGATAGAAAACTCACTGTAACACAGTCTCTGTGTTATATTCATTATTCTGACATCATGAGGCATCACTGCACTTGTCCACCTGCCTGTGAGGCCACTACACTCTACCCCAGAGCCTTAAGCAATCAGACACATAGTAGGAGTAGGGATAGGTGGAGCTCAGATTTTCTAGACCATCACCTTCTTATTTATTCATTACCACAACCTTCCTTAAATGATGAACATGTTTCATATAAAATACAAATCTTTCTTTTCAGTTCCACTTATTATTATTAAATATGTAAAATCTGAGTAGAATGGTGTATCTCCCAACAGCCTTTTTGTTCTTCCCAATTCACAGACTAAAGGCTGTTTCATGGTGCTCACTTCCCTTCCTTACAAGGATTATTGCATTTTTTGGCCCATGGGAGTGTTTTTCATAGGTGTCCTGTAATCAAGATTTTGTTTCCCAGATGTCTATAGCAAAACCTATGGGTTATAAACTACCGTAGTAGGACTTAGGAGGCTATGGACAAACATCCCATAGACAGAATGCTTCTCCTCACACTCTGAAAAAGCTGCTTCTCAGAAGTATTGACCTTTTTGCGGCTCTTAAAATGTCTGCCAGGCAGAGAGGTGTACATTACCAACATGTGATTTGCTAGTGTTACTCTGCATGCTTCATCCGAGATCACTTGCCAAGGTCAGCACAGTGCAGAATGAAACGCTGAAAGTTCTCCAGCTTAGCTCACTTTAAAATACCATTTAAAATCATCTGCACTCTATTAAATCCTCGGCATAGAAGTATCCTTGGGATGGTATTTTGATTGAGGGGAGCAAACACTGCAGCAGTGTGTGACAATCCAGGAAATAGAACCAGTGACGTTCATGGTCTTGCATAATGATTCCTGTGAACGGAAGGCTTGGGAAGTGATTCCCCAGAACCAAGACTATGTCTGTGTTAAGGCACTTGCACAGTCCTGAAGCATCTGCAATGACAGGAGTGTGAGAACATCTTGTTTGTACCTCTGCATGACTGCAACTCAGGGATTGAAAACCACTTCTACTCCATGATTAGTTCAGACATATTTGTACACACAGAAAGCCCATTCTGGTCAAGGCGCTTCCTGAAATATTCTGCAAGAAAAGAACTCTTCCTTCAAGGCTATGGGCAAGGGCAGAAAGTAATTTTGAGGGAAGCTGTGCACAAAGGGTGGGCTGGCCTTGGCCTGTGTGAGATACACACCTGCCACTGCCCTGCTGCAGGCCCAGGAAGGCAAGTGCCACCTCACTTACTCTGTGGCCCTCTGTGGGGGGACAGAGACCCTCAGTGTGCAACAGGGACAGCCTTTGCCATCCCTAAGCAAAGGCTTCTTTTATCTTCGGTTCAGAGATGCTGCCAAAGGCCAGTCACATGATAACTTTTGGTGACATGACTCAGCTGGGCTGGATTCAAGTGAAAGATTTATCAGAGGTGAAATACCACTGCCAGGCCCCTTGGCCGCCGAGTGCTAGCAACACAAACACAAACGGCAAATACACCGTTATCCCACAACAGCGAGGTGCATACATCCCTTCACACTCAGACTATATATCATTTCTGGATAAACCGAAAGAGCCTATCTCTTCATATCTCTCTCTTTGTTGTTGTTGTTGTTGTTGTTGTTTTGTTTTGTTTTTTTTTGGGGGGGGGGTTGGCTAAGAAAGTTTTGAATTATAGCTAGAGGAGTGCAAGAAGTTGGAAATTTTTCATGGTAGATAGGCCTGAGTGCCTGGAAGGAAATACTTGTTAAATCTGAAAACACAGGGAGATTTGACCTGGCTATTTCCAGAGCCATGTAGAATAATGAATTTGCATCCTGGTAGGTAAGACCAAAGTCCCTAGGAGCAAATAAATCTATATTGCTTTCCGAATATTGTGAAATATACCTCGTGGCTTGTGAAAGAGGTACACGTGGTTTATTCTTACTAACTTTACTAAATTTGTCTCAGCCAGAGCAACAAGTAAAATTCCCCAGCACAGCATCAGAGCTAGATCATAAGGTTCTTTTAAGAGCAGAGTCACCATGCAATTTTAGGGGCAAATTCTGGAATACACAGTGCATCTTCATACCCAGTGAAAGAAACATGAGCTTTGCAGGAGTGGATGGGAAGGGAAGGCGGGAAGGAGAGGATAGAAAAATATGACTGTGAAATATTACTTTTACAGAAAATGAAGGAAACTCTGCCCACAACAGAACATACAGAGTGAGAATTGAAGAATTGAAACTTCCACATTTTTGTTGCCCCATGAGTGGTCTCAGAATAACACGCACTGGTGTAATGAGAGACAAGCTTTCAGGCCCCAGCCCGGCAAGGCACTCCATGTCCCGGCTCGGGACTGCCGTGATGGTAGCGGGGGGGAAATGCACCGCAGGCAGGAGCCCGGAGGCGACCGAGGCTGGGTGAGGGCTCTACAAGGATGCTGGCGGGAGCCCCGCAGCCGAGTCTCGCTGCCCTCCCCCATGCCAGGGAATGCAGTTAAAGAACCAGCCGGCCAGACAGCTCTCTCACAGCACGTTTTATTTGCAGCGGGGATTCCAGGGGCAGCGCGTGTGTCCCGAGCCCCGGGGTCTGCCTGCCCTGCCGGGGTGGGTGCGATTCCGGGCCGGGGGCCGGCGGGGCGCTTTGCTTGCAGCCTCAGAGGGAAGCGGCGGCCCAAGGGGCTCTGGGCCTGCCCCTCTCGCCCGAGAAGCGTTTGCAGGAGGCGGCAGGGCGCGGGAGGCGGCCCCGGCGGCAGGCGCGGGGTGCTGGCCCTCCGGCCCCTCATAGCGCCTGGTAGGTCCTTCGGGGCAGCGGCGTCCCGGGCGTCTCCGGCCCGGAGTCGATGCTGGCGCTGGGCGAGAGGGAGTCGGCGTCGCGGAGGGACAGCCCTGGCTCCTCCGCCGGGGAGAGACGGTCCACGATGCTGGAGAGGCAGTCCAGGCTGGACAGGGCGCTGCTCTGATCGACGGCGTACCCTGCGCCGAGGGGAGGGACGAGGACACGGCAGCGCGTTACCGCGGGGTGGGCGCCGCGCTGCCTTCCCCAAATGCCTGGGGAGCGGGAGGTCCCCAGGCACCGCTTCTACCCCCCAGGCCATGCAGGGTCGAGTCGGGCTTACCGTGGGCCATCTCGGCGCAGTAGACGGCGTCGAAGCTGCTGCCTCTCGCCGACCAAACGGGGCTGCCACAGTCGGCCTGCAAGACAGCGAGGGGCGAGTGCCGGCCCTGCCGCCCCCGCCCAGGGCCAGCGGGACGCTCCCTGAGGAGGGAAAGGGCCATAAAGGCCGGCGGGGGAGGGAGGGAAGCAAAGCAGCCGCCCCTCAGTCAGGCTGCTGGCGCTGGGCAGCGCCTTCCCCACCTGGCCCAGCCCCAGCCTTACCCCTCTAAGCCCGCGCTAAGAGGGCAGCGGAGGGGACGCCGGGACCTCGGGGGGGGGCTGCAGGGTGCCCTCGGGCAGCGCTGCCGCCCCCCATGCCTCCCCGGAAAGCCCATGTGCGTGCTCCGCGGAAAATCTGGGAAGGGGCCTGTTCTAAGGCAAACTGCCCGTGTTTTCATGATGTGCGGATGCGTTCGGCCCGTCCCACACCGCGGGACTGCTCCCACGGCGCTAGGCCGAGGGGGACCTGCCCGCGGGCCATCCTGAGGTCCCCGCAGCCATATGGCTCCTGCCTCTGTCTTACCATCCCATCGGAGCAGCTGGAAGTGGGGCTGGTCGGTTCGGAGCAACTCTGTCCCGGCAGGTGATAGTAGTTTTCTACCTGTTCTCTCAAGAGCTCCTGGAGGCTCTCGATGTATCTGATGGCATTTCTCAGGATCTCTACTTTGGGGAGTCTTTGGTTGGGGTTGGCAGTGGTGCATCTCTTCAGGGTCTCAAAAGCCTGGTTCACTTTCTTCAGCCTCCTCCTCTCCCTCATGGTGGCTGCCTTCCGCCGGTCCATTGTGGTGGATTTTCTTTTGCAGGCTTTGCAAGCCCACATGAGGCAGTGACCAGCTTGGTGGTGGCCAGTGGGAGCTCGGACATGCTCTTCTTCCTCGGAGCAGGCAGGCTCGGGGGGCTCGTGGGCGCTGAAAGGAGGCAGATCTCTGGGCTCAAAATCCTCGGGGAACTCGCCCTCCGGGGAGGAGACGCAGGAGCTGTCATAGAAGAGCTCGGACGGGGAGAACTTGCAACTGTCCATCACCTCCATCCCTGCTGCGGAGGCGTCAGTGCGGGACGGTGGCCACCGGCTCTGGCGAGGCTCTCCGCAGCGCGCTGGGGCAATTTCCTCCGTAATTAGCGACCCGAGACCAAGTGTCCTTCGGCTGATGCGGGGGGCCCTTATATATACATGGAAAGGGAGGCTGGTCCGCAGCGGCCAGTCTTTATTAGCATATCCCACCACGGCCCCTGCCGAGAGCTGTCTGGGCAAGCCCCCTCCAGTCCCCAGGAGACAATTTGCTCCGCACCGCTCCTTTGCAGCGCCGAGAGATGGGCACTTTCCTAGTGAACGACCTCCCAAGAACTAGTTGCGATATCTCCGAATCCTACCAAGTCTGTGAATTTGCAGTTTGGTATGGAAAGAGAAAGAGGGACAGTGGACGCGCACGAACCACTTGTCAGTGGCTCCTACAGAGCCGTTCCTAGTCCCGATGTTCCGATCTCCCGTTTTCCATCACACGTTTCCTCGGGAGGGTCACCTACATTGTCTACTTGCATAACTTTATTTCCCACAGCCCGTGATCAAGGTCTAATGGGAAAAATTATAACCTTCTTCTTAGACCTAGGATGTGTTTATTTATCTCGAGGACCGCTCTGTCCAGTAATTACAGTTGTGCCACCAACGGCTCAAGCTGACAAATTGGGGGACGATAATGCACAGCTACTTGTGGCCAAGGAGAGACAAGGAGGAGGGAAACCAGATTTTAGTTCAGTCGGATCGGATCACAAGGAAAAGTACTCACAAAAGAAAAGTGTATATGATTGCTCCGAGACAAATCCCTTTCCCATTCTTTCTCCCTACTCTTGTGACCTGGAGCTGCTAGGGACACAACAGTCAAGCAATGCCTTAGGCTTGCTAATTTTCTGCTTTCAGGCAAACTTGTACCGTTACAGATGCGTCCCAGCTGCCAGTGCAACAAACCCCTCCTGGAAGTGTAAAATTTCTAACCCCGCAATCCCTAAGTAACTTTACACAAGGGGACAAAAGCGTTGCAGAGCCCCAGCCGCAGCAGTAGCCGAGCGGAGCGGTGCAAGGGTCATTAGAGTGGTAATGAAGCCATTTAACAGGCGTTTGCTAACGCGCAGGAATCCTTTGGTTTCATCCAGGTGGCTTTTGTAGCTGAGGAAAATATTATGAGAAGGAAAAGGAAACCTTCCCTACCTGGGAATAAAATTATGTGACCTCGGCTAACTCAAACGGAGAGCAAATGACCCAGCAGCGGTTCAAACGCTACGGAGCCGGTTTGTGTGCCAGGAAAAAGGCACCTTCAGTTAGCCTCTCTTCAGGAAGAGGTAATGTGGTGGCACGGCGGGCCGCTTGTCTCCAGGAGCCGCTGATCAAGTGAGCGAGGCGGGTAGGGAAACTTCTCCTGAGAGGGATGGATGCCCTGTGGCAGCGCCGGGAAGCCCTCCGATCCGCATGGGCAAGGCGGGGAAGGGCAAGAGCTCGGCCTGTGCTGGGGCTGGAGGGAGCCCATCCTTGTTTCCCCACTACCACCACCCGCGAGCCCCCAAAGGTGGATTTCCACTCTTAGGCCAAAATTTTTCCTGAAAAGCATCTATGCCCACACCCTTCTTCCTACGAAAGGATGCAAATTTATCTAAAAGCTGGGGAAGGCTACATCTGCGCTGCTTTGGTTTAGCTGGGGCCATAAACACGGGGAGCCCCCTTTGAAATGAATATTGTATAAAAAGCAGGGAGTTGATAAAAGAGTAAAGTAACAGATTGGGAAAGCTCAGAATTTCAGGCTTCTGCCGCTCTGAGGTGCAGGTTGCTGTTTGTTGGGCCACATCTGAAATAGGACAGTTCCCCATTGTTTTCCTAAGACAGCATCAGTCAGGGGCTCTGCTTGGCAGTAACTTGAACTCTTCACTGGGCTGTGGCGTGCACACACACAGACACACAGAGACAATTTCATTTACCACGTTTGCGCTGGCTAAAATAGACCTGTTTACATATTTATGCTTCGTGCACAAATAAACTTGATCTTTAAAGTGCCGGTTGCAGTTCCGATCACCTTTCTGGGTTGGTGCATGCTTGGTTTCTCTCCAAACATGCACTGTAGATCTCCCGGTGCACAACGCCAAGCCCCTCAGTCCCGCTCTCCTGGCATGCAGAGCTTTAACTCGCAGATTTGACTCTTAACTCAGCGGTGCTGGGGCTGTTAAGAAACGGGCTTTTCCCCTGGAAAAAAAATCTTTCCTTTTTCCTTGAATATTTTTGGGGAAATAGAAGAAACCATGGAAGGGCCTGTCACTCGGGAAGAAAAAAAAAATCAGTAATTAGTATCCCTTAAGGAGCCCTCGGCTCCTCTGGTAAAGCGATCTCAAAACAAATTTGCAGAAATGCAGTAGGCGAGTGGAACTTTAGAAAGGGGGGAGAACATACGAACTACAAGGCTGGCTAATGAGGCTGCTGGTGAAGGGCGGAGTAGGGGGAAGGGGGAGGATAGTGCTGCATTTCAGGAGGCTCAAGTCTGGAAAGCGGGAACAAGCCTTAGCATCAGACACTGTCTGCTCCTGTGGACTGGTAGAGAGAAAGTGGTGAACGTGTCAGGATCCCTTTAAATGGTGTTCCTCACCTTAGCCCTCCCCACTCCTCAGGAATCGCCGTGCCGCACCTATTCCTGGAGGGATTCCATCCCATGTGGGCACCGTTTGCAGAGCGTGCCATCTCCCAAGTCCCACGCCTTTCTATTTAAGAGAAGAAAATCCTACCGAAACCATGTGTCACCGGACTGAGGGGGTGAGAGGTGTTTGCGGTTCCCCCGAGCGCACCCCCAGCCCCGGCCTTCCGGAGCGCCTTTGCGCTGTGCCCGGCCGGCCCCCACGGAGCGCACACCCGGGCGCCGTGCAGGGCGGCGAGGGCGCGTAACTTCATGCTGCCGAGCCACTCGGCTCCGCTCCGCCGCCCCTGGGTGCCGGCAGCGGCAGACTGCTCCTCCGGGGTGCCCCGACAGTGAAATTGTTTCCCAGTCGGGCTGGTGGGGCCGGGTGCTTCCAGCCGTGGGAGAAACGTTTGGTTCCCCCCAGCGCTGGGAACCGTGCGCACCTAAGTAAACACATTAGTACCTGCCAGAGGGAGTTGTATAGAGGACAGCTGAAGAAGGCATTGGCCTCTGCTGGCTCCCCGGGACTCCCAGGAGAGATCAAAGGGACACGAGGGGGGTTTTAGCAGCCTTGAGACTGGGAAAAGTTGCTAGTTCCTGCTATCGGGAGGGACGTCCCAGCGAGCACATGGTTCAATTATTCAACGTCCTCCCTCCCTGCCCCCTACACCCATCCCTAGCGCATTCTCCACAGAAAGACGGAAACTGTGGAAAAATCGTACGGGGTCCCCAAACCAGCAGTGGTCCACGCAAGAATTTTCCCGTGAAAGTAGTTGCTGTATCGCCTCTTGACCACCATGACTTCGAGCTCAGAGAATGAGCCAAGCTGGCTGCTGGCTGTTCGCTTCCCGCCCTGGATTGCGGGCAATTTCACCGAGGAAAATAAAGATGCACAATATAAAAGCCAAAACCAACCAACGAAAAAACCCAAACAAAATAAAAGGGGAAAAAAACCTCAAACAAAACAAAACAAATCTCAAACTAAAAACAAGGTTTTAAACGATCGGTCGCGTCACTTCAGAGGAAAACGGTGTCAACGCGGCAGCACTACAGACAGGCACCCCATTTCCCCCTTCCCCCGCCTTTCCTCCATCGTTCTTGGCCTCGTAGGCACCTCGGGCGGGCGGGGGAGCTCCGCCACGCCGGGCCGGGCACCCCGCACCGCGGGCCGGCGGAGCCCCGCGTCCCTCCGCTCCTGAGGGAGCGAGCAGGTGGTTGGTTCCCAGAGGAGCGGAGCAGGTAGAGGCGAGGGAGGCTGTGTTGAGCATGGGATTTCCAGCCCGCAGAGGGGAGGAGGAAGCGGCAGGGGCCCTTGCATTTGCGTAAAAACTTCGATGACTTTGTGCGTCGTCCCTCCGGAAAGAGACTTCATTAAATCACAAACCTCTTGTCTTTACCCAGTTATTGCCCTTTGATTTTGTGATTCCAGGGCCCTGTTTGCTTTGGCTGGGGACTTAAGTAAAGATTATCGTTATTAATATCTAACACAAACATTTTAATTGCAAACACACTGACGACCTTCACTGGGAAGCCCGGCATGTCAGCTGCAGCCGCGGGGGTCACGGAGAGTCTCTTCGGGAGGTATTTTCTTTATTTAATGAAAAAGCTCTCCTTTAGGCAAACTTATTCCAAACAATCGCTCAAGTTACCCTGCTGCTGGAGGAGACGCTGCCGTGGGGGTCCTGCCGGGCTTGTTTGAGGTGAATGCCCGGCTGTGCGTAAATCTGGCTGCCCAGGTGTGGGCGCGACACTGGCTTTGAGGGGTGGCTCAGCACGGCTCCTGCCCTGGTGCGGGCAACGGGTCCCGCGGGGCTCGGATCGCCGTGTGAACTGTGTGTAGCCCTTCCCGCGGACGCGGCTGGGTTTGAAACAAATTAGGAAGGAAGGCGACGAGCTGCTCGCCCGATCTGAAATACTCTCTTGCTGGGAAGTGCATTCGCTATAGAAGTGAGCTGTACCGTCTCCTCTGTTGTGCCAAGTCACAGAGGTGGCACGCAGGGCCCCGCGCTCCCCGACGCGCCGCTTTCTAAAGAGTCCAAGGATTCCCCCAGGCAGCGGGGCTTAATTTGAAAGGAGAAAAAACTGAGGAAAGTGTTGCATCACTGTGCCCACCACACTGTCCGCCGCAATTACTCCTTGCAAGAGAGTATCTCATTAGAGAGCAATTAGAGCTAGCACATGACTGCTTTAAAACCCGGCTGGCCACGGCGGCACAGAAAGGGTGGTAGGAAGGCACGGCCGATTGGAGAGCTAGCTCTCAGGGTAGGCTTTACCCAGAGCTTCCACTTCAGACAGGTGTCCTCATGCCTCACATGGCCAGGAGGGAGGACACCGTCTCGAAACGCGACTGTGACCTTTCAAAAACCAGAAACAAAGAATAAATCAAGGGCTAAAGTTGACGAGGAGACCGCACGCGGATGGAGTTGAAGTGTCCTCTGTTTACTTGTGCAGGCTGTCCGGCGAGCCCTGTGTGTGTGTGTGCCAGGGGCAGAATGCGCTGTTCCCTGGTGGTCGCCCCTTCCCGGAGGTACAATCTATTACAAACCGTAACGCTCTGACTGTGAGCAGCTCCGTTCCACCATCCTCAGAGAGGCTGTGGTTTTTTACACCACTGAGTGAAAGGCATCATATGCTGTTACTCCCCCCACCCCCAAACTCTTTCGGTGCCTTAACTCTTTCCTCCCTGAAGGACCCTATTCCCTTCTCCCTCAGACTCAAGGAAGTCAAGGGGAGTCACCTTTCCTGGGAAGAAACTACAGCTCCCTCCAGCCCCAGAGGGAGCGGGCTTCTGTCACAGCCAGTTGCTGCACCATCAGTGCAGCAGGCCCGTCGTTTTTTTGCCGCAGACCAGCCCTGCATTCAAGTTCTCGGTGCCGAGAGGAGAAGGTGAGACGCACTGAGCCTCTCCCAGCTCAAGAACCGGGGCAGGAGGTCGGGGGGAGGACGACGGGTGGGGGGTCTCTTCTTTCATGCCCCGTTTCTAACCTCACCTTCCACGTGCAGGGCAAGGCCGGCATCTTTGCCTAGCAAGGTAATCGAGCGACACTGTTGGACATTTTAGGGGAGCAATATCGCTTTCCAGAGGGACGTGCGTTCCGCAAGCACGGCAAAGAACCGGGCTGTGGAGCGCTGCGGGCGGCCGGAGAGGCGGCGGGCCCTGTCCGTACACCCACCCGTGCCCGCCCGGCTTCCCAGGGAGCCCACGGGGACACGGCCCTAAAGGGGGAGAGACGGTCCTTAGAGGAGTAAACGAAGGAAAAATCTGTCCCGTGTCCTGCCTCCAGTCACACGGGTCTGCTTCTGCTACGTGGGTCTGACTCTTCTGGCCTTCATCTCGCTGAAGTCAGCGGCGGGTTTTAAGTCCGGGATCGGGTTATTTTATGAAATTAAGAGGACGGGAGGAAAACACTGTAACACAAAGAGCTTTATTTTACAATCCAAGAAATCCATCTGTTCTTATATACAATATCACATTCCACCATTTAAATATATATGTTATGTTTACAAAAGAAAAAGACAGTACTGAAATTATTTACAGGAACAAAATTAGGTGGGAACTCTTTAAATATGACTCACGCAATGCAACCAAGAGCTTCACTCAGACAGGAATGAACTTCCCGGTGAGTCTCAGACAAAGCGGATCACCGGTACACAGCAGAAAGTTTTAAATTAAAAAAAGAAAAAAAAAAAGAAAAAAAAAAGGTGGTTTATGCAACACAAAGAAAACAAAACTCGGGGGGAAAAAAAAGCAAGGGGGAAGTCTGTCTGGCTCGAGTCAGTGGGAGCCATTTTCTTTGGGGTAGGTGTACCTTGATCCAATCTTAAAAAGGCCCCTGCTTCGGCTTTTCACGGTGTGAATTTGCTTCGTTACTTAGTTTAGAGGAGAGAGGGTGGAGACTGCATCTCCGTTAAATACACTACCACAAAAACGGGTTTATTTCTCCACCGCTTCCTCCGCGCCGGGCAGTTTTGGATCGTCGGAAGAAATACTGTCCACTATTGAAGAGAGGCAGCGAAGGCTGCTGGAGGCCGACGACTCGACAACGGAGACTCCTGCTCAACGAGAGAAAAGGCATTAAATAGCAGACCGCTCCTCCTCGCCGGGGCTGTGGCTGGGGGCTCCGGCTGCCGGAGAGGCCGAGCAAAGGAGGGAGTGTGAGGGCCGGAGCGCTGGGAGCGCGGCCGTCGGGGCGAAGGAAGGGGGCGGCGGGCGAGCAGGGCCGGCAGGGCGGCCAGCGGGGCGAGTTACCTTCTTTGGGGCTGACTCCTAAGGCTCGGGAATGGTCAGAAACGCTTTGCCAGTCGGAGCTGCAGGTGCTCAGGAAGTCCGAATTGGGGATCTGCGGCACACAGGCGGGGGCGGGAGCGAGGAGACACGGGAAGAGGACGGGTGTTAGTGGGGCGGCCGGGNCTGAAGCTGAAGGGGTCCCCCCCGATCTCCTGCATTTTCTCCTGCTGATCCAGCCTGTGCAAGAGGTCCTGAAGCCTCTCGATGTAGCTGATGGCGCTCCTCAGTATCTCCACCTTGGGCAGCCTCTGGTTGGGGTTCGCCACAGTCCGCCTTTTCAGAGCCTCGAAGGCTTCGTTGATCTTCTTCAGCCTTCTCCTCTCCCGCAGGGTGGCTGCTTTCCGTCTGTCCGTGGGGGCCGACTTTCTCTTGCAAGTTTTACAAGCCCAGATCAAACACTGGCCGGGGAAGTGAGGGGGTTGTAGTCCCGGGGGTGCCAGCACATGCTCCTCTCCGCTGCTGTCACTGCCGGCCTCCGGCTGCATTTGGTCCTGACATGGAGACAAGGTGCCATCGCTGCCTGGGTATAGCGGGGATCCCTCAGCCATCTCCAGCTGCTGCAGGGCTCCATTCTCCCCGTCCAAGTAGAAGAAATAGGAGCCAGTTTCAAAAAGGTCCATCATGCTGTGCCTGGGCCTCTCTGCCTGCTTGAGTAGGGTGGCAATCTCAAAAACACCCCGAGGAACAACTCAGATGGAATTTAATTAGCGCAGTGACATAAGTCCCCCCTGCTTTATATAGGAGCTGCTGAAACCCTATCCAACTTTTAGCTGTCGCGGTGTATCACCCTCCAAAACTGATTCCAGCCAGTCTCCCGGGCGCTGTCCTGAGAACATCTCCCATTTAGAAGGGGAGGGGGGACACGAGAGGTGGGAGACAAATTAGGGAAAAAAAAAAAAAAAAAAAAATAAAAAAAGGGGGAAAAAAAAAAAAAACCCAA